>JALGQJ010000005.1:36563651-36808651 GCA_023055345.1 Quercus wislizeni | reverse complement strand
GCTAATTGCACTACTTCTATGCCAAGGAAGTAATGCATCATACCAAGATCAAACATTTCAAATTCAACCATCATAGATTTCTTGAATTCTTTAAACATGATATCATCATTTCCAGTAAATATAAGATCGTCTACATATAAGTAGACAATGAGCAGTTTCCCCTTATCTCTAATTTTAACAAAAAGTGTGTGCTCATATGGACATTTTGTTAGGATTAGTGCCCTTAAATCCTATTGTATGATGCTATGTATGTTATTATGTATGACTTAATGTTGTGATTAATAAAGTTTCTTTACTATTATTATATAAAATAATGGTAACATGAATATTTGGACATTATCATATAGTCCATGAGATGCATAGTATGTGATTTAGTCACAGAAGATATAGATCACAAGTTCTTTGTAAACTCATAATTTTGGTTCGTAGTCGGTGATGAAATTGGGCATTTCATCTGCGAAGACTATAACATATCAACTAAGATGATTTGTCTTGATCATGGAAGTGGAGACTTCTAGTTGATATGTTGATATGTTTTAAGAGTTAAGACATATTGAACTGGACCGCTGTGAGATTTATTATTCTCCTAACGACTGTCAAATGAATAATAAATCTCACGACTCCTATTTGCATGAACTCTTAATCCTGAGAGAATAATGGACCTGATCATGAGGTGTAGGTTGTTTTGATATATCAGGAGTGAGATCTAAAGGCACGATCAAAACCTCAGTATGTTGGGCAACCACATTTAGTGTTGATGGAACATATATTCTCAAGATGGAATTCATAGTCTCTTAACGGAGATATAAAATATTCCATTGAGATAAGTTTAATGGGTTTGGTTATTCAGAGAGTTAGGCCTAACCACTTTAGTAAGAAATTACTAAAGTATATGTTTATGAAATTGGATTTCATATATATATGATGAATAACTTAAAGGATTAAACCGGGTACTCAAGGATTAAGATGTAGTAATTTTCAAAGTGGCAGTCTACTTCATGACTTTGTATTACTACGAATATTTTATGAAAGGGTTGCATGTATAATAAAGTCTTGGGATATAATTTATTAATAAAGCCTAGAGTGCAATTATATTTATATAGTGGTATTAAATATAATTAATGGTAACTTTGGACTTGTTAAGAGTTGACAGAAAAGCCCAAGACCCATTGGAGCTAGTGTTTTATTGGTCCCTTTTGGTCCTACTCCAAGCCACACACTAAAGCCCAATTGGAAAGGCCCAATTAGATAATCAGTTAGTTATAAAAGGGAGAAACATACAGAAATTTATTTTAAGAGAATCATCATTGTGAAGTGGTGTGTATGTGCCAGTGAAACCACTCGATTATTCTCCCTTAAAAACTGATTGAGAGACCACACTTCTTGGGCGTAAAGTGGAATTGGAGTGAAGATTAAAAGTGTTCCCAAGAACTTCTAATCTTTTGTTTTGAATTTCACCGCACCAAGGTACGCTTTCTTGTTCTCAAATTCTCAAAATCACATAGTGCATGTTATCAATCATGAATGAAATAGATCCATGAATGTCGCTTCCGTTGTGTGTTTTGTATGGGATACAAAACCAGATTTTCCTTCAAATGGATGCTAGGATGTAGCACTTGGCCATCTCATTAGATTTCTGCCAACGATCATATCGCTGTTTTTCCTCAAGAGGAGCATCTAATGATGGAAAGCTAGGACATGGTTGAGTAAGCACATATTTGTGCTCTTCAGCAGTAAGAACAATATCCAAATTTCTTTTCCAGTCGACATAATTGGATCCAGTCAGTTTGTTTTGATTAAGAATAGCAACAAGTGGGCTAAATGATGCCATGATTTTAAATCTGAAAATAACAAACATAAATATAATAAGTAAACTGGACATTATCAATTTAGCATATAAGTATATAATATGGAACCTCATAAAACCATAAAATAATATATGCAACGACAAACCAATCCATGTCTATAATTCCTTGGTAGCAAGTTTATTATAAACACATTAATTGATTGAGAACTATTCTCATTATTAGTGCTATCATGATAACTCTTATCATACACTAATAATATGCCGTATTACCTCTAGCTTCTAAGTAATAATGACATAGCTCCTTTGGGAGGTTAACATTATACTTAGTCTAGTGTACACCATTATCTAGAATCATGTGTAGCCACATTTCATCTCCCTTATAATGTTTAAACTTGTAGTATCATGGAACAAAACACCCTCCTTTGGGATTGCGAGGCATATACGCCAAGACGAGGTGCTTGTCCACACTACTTTAAACAGGTTTGTTCAATCTTGTAGAACTATGAAGTTAACACCCTCCTTTGGGATCGCAAGGCATATACGCCAAGACGAGGTGCTTACCCCACACTACTATGAATTGATAATGGAGGCCGTGAGATCCAACCCTTGTATCTCTCTCCCACTAGATATTTTAAATTAAAGGTTTTTATGATCAAGAATCATATTGAATCCGTATATTATATATAATGTAATAATCATATATTACCTATAATAATCCATATATTATATTAGTTATAATGTAATATGGATTTGTAATATAATATGGGTTTATATTGCATTATATATATATATATATATATATATATATATATATATATACATATATTAATGCTAGGGTTATAAAATTTATTCCTAATGGGATTAGGATTATGTTTTCAAGGTTTCTAGCATTAATATGGTTCTTGATCATAAAAACCTTTAATTTAAAATATCTAGTGGGAGAGAGATACAAGGGTTGGATCTCATGGCCTCCATTATCAATTCATAGTAGTGTGGGGTAAGCACCTCGTCTTGGCGTATATGCCTTGCGATCCCAAAGGAGGGTGTTAACTTCATAGTTCTACAAGATTGAACGACCTGTTTAAAGTAGTGTGGACAAGCACCTCGTCTTGGCGTATATGCCTCGCAATCCCAAAGGAGGGTGTTTTGTTCCATGATACTACAAGTTTAAACATTATAAGGGAGATGAAATGTGGCTACACATGATTCTAGATAATGGTGTACACTAGACTAAGTATAATGTTAACCTCCCAAAGGAGCTATGTCATTATTACTTAGAGGCTAGAGGTAATACGGCATATTATTAGTGTATGATAAGAGTTATCATGATAGCACTAATAATGAGAATAGTTCTCAATCAATTAATGTGTTTATAATAAACTTGCTACCAAGGAATTATAGACATGGATTGGTTTGTCGTTGCATATATTATTTTATGGTTTTATGAGGTTCCATATTATATACTTATATGCTAAATTGATAATGTCCAGTTTACTTATTATATTTATGTTTGTTATTTTCAGATTTAAAATCATGGCATCATTTAGCCCACTTGTTGCTATTCTTAATCAAAACAAACTGACTGGATCCAATTATGTCGACTGGAAAAGAAATTTGGATATTGTTCTTACTGCTGAAGAGTACAAATATGTGCTTACTCAACCATGTCCTAGCTTTCCATCATTAGATGCTCCTCTTGAGGAAAAACAGCGATATGATCGTTGGCAGAAATCTAATGAGATGGCCAAGTGCTACATCCTAGCATCCATTTCAAATGTTCTACAGTATCAAATGCAGGATGTAGAATTAGCTTCGGACATAATGCTAAGTCTGAAGGAGATGTTTGGTGAGCAAGGCCGTTCTGCAAGGCAAGAAACTATGAGGCAGATTTATAATACCAAAATGGCTGAAGGTACTTCAGTGAGGGAGCATTGTCTTCGGATGATCTCTAATCTGAATACATTGGAAGTTTTAGGTGCCGATATTGATGGAGAATCCCAAGTGGATATGATACTCCAGTCACTACCAGAATCATTCAAGGAATTCAGACTTAACTATAATATGAACAAAAAGATTTATTCTTTGTCTGAATTAATGAATGAGTTGGTAGCGGCAGAAGGCATCCTTGGTACTTCTAGTGTTGATGCCAACATGGCGAAAGCTTCTACTTCTCAACCTAAGTCGAAAGGCAAGGGTAAGAAGAAGAAGAAGAAGAACTTCGCCAAGCAAGGTGGTAAACAAGTTGCCTTAGGAGTTGCCAACAAAGGAAAGAAAACCAAAGGAAAGTGTTTCCATTGTGGTGAGAAAGGACATTGGAAGAGGAATTGTCCAATATTTAAGGCTGCCAAGAATAAAGGTATGAAAAGTACATTCCTTCTTGAAACATGTTTAGTACAGAATCCCACAGATTCCTGGTGTGTGGATTCAGGTTGTACTAATCATATCTGCAATTCTTTGCAGGGGTTTCAGGAGACCAGAAAGCTGAATGAAGGAGAAATGTTTCTTACCTTGGCTGATGGGAGTAGGATTCCAGTTGTAGCTATTGGAGTGTGTAATTTATGTTTTGAATCTAGAGTTTTAATATTGGAAGACTGTTTGTATGTACCTAATGTTCGTAGGAATTTAATTTCTGCAACTTATTTAGGTAAACATGGATATTATGTTATCCTAAAAGACAATGTTGTAATAAAGAAGGATAAAGTGTTTATCTGTTCTGGCAATATTGTGGATGGTCTTTATATTTTAACTCCTGATAAGCATGAATTATATAATTCTGAATTAGATCATAACTCTCATGTAAAATCATTAAAGAGAAATTTTCCTTCTACTAATGAAGCATATCTTTGACACTTGCGTTTGGGTCATATTAATCCAAACAGAATTCAAAGACTGATCAAAGATGGACTCTTAGAGCCATTGGACTTTGATGAATTTCCAGTTTGTGAATCTTGTTTGGAAGGTAAAATGACCAAACGACCTTTTAATGCAAAAGGTAGAATAGCCCAAGAATTGCTTGAAAATGACCACATACGGATGTATGTGGTCCTATGTCAACCCAAGCAAAAGGAGGTTATGAGTACTTCATCACTTTTACCGATGATTACTCAAGATATGGTTATGTGTACCTAATGAGACGGAAGTCCGAAGCCTTTGAAAAGTTCAAAGAGTTTAGGGCTGAAGTTGAGAATCAATTAGGTAAACGCATAAAGGCCATTCGATCTGATCGTGGTGGCGAATACCTTCTTGGGGATTTCAAGGATTACTTAACTCAAAATGGGATTGTATCCCAATTGACTGCACCTGGAACTCCCCAACAAAATGGTGTAGCAGAAAGAAGGAATAGGACTTTTTTGGAAATGGTTAGGTCCATGATGAGTTATTCAACTTTACCAGTTTCTTTTTGGGGATATGCACTAAAAACTGCTATGCATATTTTGAATTTAGTTCCATCAAAATCTGTTCCCAACACACCTAAGGAATTGTGGAGTGGGCGTAAGCCTAGTATGAGATACCTCCACATTTGGGGATGTCCGACACATGTGTTGAAAAGGAAGTCTGATAAGTTGGAAGCTAAAACCGAAGTATGCATGTTTTTAGGGTATTCAAAGGAAACAAAGGGTTATTTATTCTATAATCATAAAGATAACAAAGTGTTTGTTAGCACACATGCCAAATTTTTGGAGGATGATTATGTGAATAATTTTGATCCTAGAAATAAAGTTGTTTTGGCTGAAATGAATGAACCTGTAAATGAACAACCAATGGATGAAACTAGGGATGATGTGGCTATATTAGATACACCACAAGATATTACTCTTGAGATGACTAGTACACAGGTGCCTCGTCGTAGTGGGAGAATTGTTCGGCCTCCTATAAGATTTATAGGTTTGGGAGAAACTTATGAAGCTATCCCAGAAGAGGCTGAATCGGATCCCTACACTTATGAGGAGGCAATGAATGATATAGATGCACAT
Source organism: Quercus wislizeni (assembly GCA_023055345.1). NCBI lineage: Eukaryota > Viridiplantae > Streptophyta > Magnoliopsida > Fagales > Fagaceae > Quercus > Quercus wislizeni. The sequence continues at coordinate 36,802,870 of JALGQJ010000005.1, read as the reverse complement.
CATTGGATCAAAGCTATGAAATCTGAATTAGATTCTATGTATTCCAATCAAGTTTGGGATCTTGTAAAGGCACCTAATGGCATTAAACATGTTGGTTGCAAATGGGTTTACAAGAGGAAGAGAGGGGTAGATGGAAAGGTTGAAACCTTTAAAGCAAGGCTAGTGGCGAAAGGGTATACACAAAAAGAAAGCATTGACTATGATGAAACTTTTTCGCCAGTAGCCATGCTTAAATCTATCAGAATTCTCTTATCCATTGCTGCTTATTATGATTATGAGATTTGTCAAATGGATGTCAAGACTGCATTTCTTAATGGCAATCTTGAAGAAGAAATCTATATGTTGCAATCGGAAGGTTTCATAGCAAAGAACCAAGAGCATATGGTATGCAAGTTGAAAAGGTCCATTTATGGACTTAAGCAAGCATCTAGGTCATGGAACATCAGATTTGATCAAGCAATCAAGTCATATGGCTTTGAACAAAATCTTGATGAACCATGTGTGTACAAAAGACATCAAGATAAAGTAGTAATGTTCCTAGTGCTTTATGTTGATGATATTCTACTCATTGGAAATGATGTAGGGGTAATGTCATTAGTAAAGGTTTGGTTGTCAAGCCAATTTGATATGAAGGACTTGGGTGAAGCTAATTTTATTCTAGGGATCAAGCTTTGGCGAGATCGCAAGAATAAGATGTTAGTCTTATCACAAGCTGGATATATAGATAAGGTTCTAGAACGGTTTAGCATGCAAAACTCCAAGAAAGGTTTACTTCCTTTCAGACATGGAGTTCCTCTGTCTGATGACCAAAGGCCTAAGACTCAAGAGGAAGTAGATATGATGAGACAAGTTCCTTATGCTTCTGCAGTGGGAAGTCTCATGTATGCCATGCTTTGTACTAGACCAGATATTTGTTATTCAGTTGGCATGGTCAGCCGATATCAATCAAATCCAGGACCAAAACATTGGCAATCTGTAAAGCATATTCTCAAGTATCTTCGGAGAACGAGAGATTATATGCTCGTTTACCGGTGTGAGGATTTGATTCCCATTGGCTATACAGATTCAGACTTTCAATCAGATCTAGATTTCAGAAAGTCCACATCAGGATGTGTTTTCACCTTGGGAGGTGGAGCCATAACATGGAGGAGTGTCAAGCAATCTTGTATTGCGGACTCCACCATGGAAGCAGAATATGTTGCTGCTTGTGAAGCAGCAAAAGAAGCTGTATGGCTCAAGAAATTCCTTTCTGACCTTGGTGTAGTGAGAATTGAGCAAGTTCCCATTACTTTGTTTTGTGACAATAGTGGAGCAGTTGCACAATCAAAAGATCCAAGGAATCACAAGAAAGGAAAGCACATTGAGAGAAAGTATCACATCATTAGAGATATTATTGCTCGTGGAGATGTGGTGGTAGCAAAGATTGAAAGTGCAAATAATCTAGCAGATCCCTTTACCAAAGCCTTGCCTCAAAGGACCTTCGAGTCACATTTGGAGGGAATGAGAGTTAGATTAGTACACAATAGTCTTTAGGGCAAGTGGGAGATTGTTAGGATTAGTGCCCTTAAATCCTATTGTATGATGCTATGTATGTTATTATGTATGACATTATGTATGACTTAATGTTGTGATTAATAAAGTTTCTTTATTATTATTATCTAAAATAATGGTAACATGAATATTTGGACATTATCATATAGTCTATGAGATGCATAGTATGTGATTTATGTGATTTAGTCACAGAAGATATAGATCACAAGTTCTTTGTAAACTCATAATTTTGGTTCGTAGTCGGTGATGAAATTGGGCATTTCATCTGCGAAGACTATAACATATCAACTAAGATGATTTGTCTTGATCATGGAAGTGGAGACTTCTAGTTGATATGTTGATATATTTTAAGAGTTAAGACATATTGAACTGGACCGCTGTGAGATTTATTATTCTCCTAACGACTGTCAAATGAATAATAAATCTCACGACTCCTATTTGCATGAACTCTTAATCCTGAGAGAATAATGGACCTGATCATGAGGTGTAGGTTGTTTTGATATATCAGGAGTGAGATCTAAAGGCACGATCAAAACCTTAGTATGTTGGGCAACCACATTTAGTGTTGATGGAACATATATTCTCAAGATGGAATTCATAGTCTCTTAACGGAGATATAAAATATTCCATTGAGATAAGTTTAATGGGTTTGGTTATTCAGAGAGTTAGGCCTAACCACTTTAGTAAGAAATTACTAAAGTATATATTTATGAAATTGGATTTCATAAATATATGATGAATAACTTAAAGGATTAAACCGGGTACTCAAGGATTAAGATGTAGTAATTTTCAAAGTGGCAGTCTACTTCATGACTTTGTATTACTACGAATATTTTATGAAGGGGTTGCATGTATAATAAAGTCTTGGGATATAATTTATTAATAAAGCCTAGAGTGCAATTATATTTATATAGTGGTATTAAATATAATTAATGGTAACTTTGGACTTGTCAAGAGTTGACAGAAAAGCCCAAGGCCCATTGGAGCTAGTGTTTTATTGGTCCCTTTTGGTCCCACTCCAAGCCACACACTAAAGCCCAATTGGAAAGGCCCAATAGGCCGGCCCAATTAGATAATCAGTTAGTTATAAAAGGGAGAAACATACAGAAATTTATTTTAAGAGAATCATCATTGTGAAGTGGTGTGTATGTGCGAGTGAAACCACTCGATTATTCTCCCTTAAAAACTGATTGAGAGACCACACTTCTTGGGCGTAAAGTGGAATTGGAGTGAAGATTAAAAGTGTTCCCAAGAACTTCTAATCTTTTGTTTTGAATTTCACCGCACCAAGGTACGCTTTCTTGTTCTCAAATTCTCAAAATCACATAGTGCATGTTATCAATCATGAATGAAATAGATCCATGAATGTTGCTTCCGCTATGAGTTTTGTATGGGATACAAAACCAAATTTTCCTTCACATTTGTGAAAACCTTCTTTCAAAAAATAAGTCTCAATGCGACTAAACCAAGCTCGTGGAGCTTGTTTTAATCCATAAAGAGCTTTCTTTAATCTATACACTTTATGCTCATTTCCTATCTTAATACAACCAAGGGGTTGTTCTACAAGAAGGGTGAAAAGTTAGAATTGTTCGGGTTTACTGACAGTGGTTATGCAGGAGATCAAGATGATAGAAGGGACACTTCGGGCTATGTTTTTATGTTGGGCACAGGGGCCGTATTGTGGTCTTCTAGGAAGCAACAAATTGTCTCCTTGTCAACTACAGAAGCTGAATTTATTGCTGCAACAGCTTGTGCTTGTCAAGCTATCTGGTTGAGAAGAATTTTTGAAGAGTTACGGTTCAAGCAAGTTGAAGCTACTACAATTTTTTGTGACAACAACTCAGCAATCAAACTCTCTAAGAATCCTGTGCTGCACAGAAGAAGCAAACATATCGATGTGAAATATTATTTTTTAAGAGATCTCAGCAACGATGAAACAATCAAACTGGTTTATTGTCGAAGTAAAGATCAAGTTGCAGTTATACAGACCAAGCCTCTCAAGTTGGCTACATTTGTGAAGTTGCGTGGTCTACTTGGAGTTTGTTCACATGTTGTTGTAAATGAGGACTTTGTAGTACGGTTTTCAAACCCGTGTGGTTCAACCGCGATTCGCACAGTTCTCTGAGTTTTTCATATATGCCGATTTTTGAAGTTAAAAGAACTGGTTTTGGTGGCCGGTTTCCAGTTGACCCAGTCGGATCATACGGTCCGGTCCGGATTTCACAACCTTGCTTTGTAGAGGGTTGATCTTCTTTTAAACTGATTTCTGCAAATTTCAGTTTAAGGGAGGGTGTTAAGATTTAAATGTTTTATTTTATATTTATTAATATTTATTGGAAGTTCTAGTCATTGGTAGTTTGTCCGAGTCTTTAGATATTTGGTTATTTGATTTCATGGCTGAGAAAGTGTCTTATGTGTGATCCTATTTTATAGGAGTTGTGGTTAGTGTTAGGATGAAGTGTTCTAATGTAAAGCCTATTTATAGGCCCTTTTCTTTATCAATAAAATTTAGAGCTTTACTATTCCAACACGTCTCTTTTGTTTTCTTTTCTTAACTCTGTATCATTTTTTCCATGCTCTTTGAAATTATTACAGTGTTCTTTTAGATGATCATCGTAGCATTTTAAAACACAGGCTTTCAAACGAAAAAGTTTTTCATCTATCTTATTGAGACATGAAATAATGCACTTTTTAGCAACGGTAACCATATGGAGCTTCTTAGCTATCAAATTAGGATCCCTATTAATAAGATTCTTCGAAAGAGCATACCCTTGCAAGCTTCTAACATTGCAAAAGCACAATCGCGAAAATCTACTGGATTACCGACTACTTTGAAATTATTATAACATTCATCCAATGCGTATAAAAGACAATTAATATATTTCATTTCTACAATATGAGGATCAACTAGATAGTTTGAGGTAGCAGTATGATCATTAGTGTGTACTTCAACAAGAGTAAGCATAACCCATATCATCATCACCGACATAGATTTTTTCATAAATCTCCTAGCCATAAAATTTTCACTGCAGTTGAAATTTTCTAATTTTTTAGTAACGTTCATAACAATAATTAAGGACTATACCCTTACACTATATATTCAATAGAATGATTAGACACATTTGAAATAAATTCAATTCAATATATAAATTAATTTTTTCTTAAAAAAAAACTGTTTATAAAAGGTGTCGCTAAAGAATTTTTAATTGGAAGTACATGCATTTTTTCTTAAGTGACTTCCAAGTATAAATAATGTAATTTCATAATGATCATAAGACATCTTTATAATTTTTATATTAACTTGTGATTCTTCACAAATTTCAAGTATATTTGTATGAGTACGATTGATTTTAAATAAAGATGTGAGGAGAGTATTCCAAATGTCACAATGTTACGCTTTCAAGAAGGTGATTTTATTAGAGTGTGTCGAGTCAACTCATACTACTTCTCATTTATGAAAAGACAACATGTATGGTAAGAACAATATGTGGAAATATTGGTAATAAAAATTTATAGACAAGACATTTGATTGAATAAAAAAAGAAAAGTTCTACTTTCACAACGTTTGTTTGTTATACACACTATTTACACATTTGTACATACTATGCAAGTTTCCTTAATGAATTACAAACCAAAATCATGAAATAATAATAATAATAATAATAATAATAATAATCAATCTATAACCCTAGGTGAAATTGATTAAAATTCGTACAATTTATGCAATCTAGAAATTTCCTATCAATTCCCCTCTACTCCCCTCTCTCCCCCTCCATTCAAACTAGCAATTAAGAAATTAGGGACCATACCTAGAGCAAAACAATGGAGGGAGGTGATTCCCTCTGGTTGGGGGTGAGAATTTTTGCAAAAGATAGTTTGTGTAGAGTGAGAGACCAATTCAAAAAGAACTGACTAAAACTGCTTGGCACAAGTTTGGTTGAGTGTGCTTAATTGTTCGCTTGAGTGCACGCATTGTTTTGCTCAAGTGATACATAGGTACGACACATTGCTCATAAGGTATTTTAGTTAGGGGGAATATGTGTTAAATACCTCTTTGAAGGATAGTGTTTGAGTTGAGGCTTTGTGGTCACTAAATGTGCTTGTTGTATGCTTCGTGATCACTAAAGCATACTTTTGGCCTTTAAAGTTTGGGATTGTTTTTATTTTAGCTCTTTATATTTTAAATTTTCTATTTTGGCACTTCATGTTTGATTATATTTTCATATTGGCATTGACATCCATTTATGTTAATAATTTAATCGTTAAGTGCCAAATAAGTAACATCTATTAAGCAAAAGCAACATCACCCCTATACAGTGTTAGGTGTCACCAAATTATTAACAAAAATGAACGGCAATGCCAAATAAAACGAAATTAAACATGAAGAGCCAAAATGAAACTTTCAAGACATTAAAAAGCATAAAACAAAAATATAAAAATAAGAACGTGTAATGGCCATTCTTGGGGAAATTTGCCATTTAGTATTATTTTAGCAACTATTTCATTAGTTGGCATGTTTTTGAAACATTTTAGCAAACTAGTATCTTGAGCCTCTAAGGCTTGAGTTCAGTGAAGAAACTCAAATCTTGAAGACTCAAGTCTCTAAGACTCAAGTTCCATAGAGCGTGTACAGATCTTTCTTTAATAAAAACTTGAGTCTTAGAGACTTGAGTTCCATGTGAATTTTTTCTTCCACATTTGATCGCCACAACTTTGAACTCAAGGCTTAGAAACTCGAGTTCTTTCACTGAACTCGAGATGCTAGTTTATAGAATAATTTTGTAAACTTGACAACTAACTAAATAATTGCTAAAATAATGCCAAATGCCAAATTTCACAGCCATTCTTGAAACTTAAAGTTGAGGCTACTACAAAGGGAAAAGGTCCACATAGCTGAGCCAGCCCAAAGTATTTGGACATGATCAATTTTTAGGACCAAGACCTTTTAATTTTTATATTTTCCTTGGGCCCATGAAAGTTGACAATATTAGGCCCAAAGCAATGTTACATACCAAAAAAAAAAAAAAAAATCACAATATTATTCATGAAGTTAACAAATTTTTATTGATTCTCATCTAAATTCATCATTAACATCATTTTGTTACCTACCACTAATAATCTATCATGCCCGCACGAATAAAATTTTTTGTCAAATTTGTTATGTCAATGGACTTTCTCCTAGGCCCCAATCAAGCTCGATTAGTGTTGATTCAAAGAAGAGGAGAAAGTGATGGCCAAGTTTTGACACTGTCCTAGTTTACCATTCTTTTTTGATGAATTCCCAGTTGACCATTCCAGCACAACGTTGGTAAGACAAGATATATCCAACTATCCAAGTCAGGTTTCAATTTTCTACAAAGAAAGATATGAAGGTGCCAACTGATCATCACATGCGAGTTTGAGCGCTCATGGGTTACGCCTCATTGTAGGAGATATATTATTTTATTGTGTTAAAAGCTAAAATAAATCAACTGCTGTAGCATGTATGTAGGTAAAATAAATAAATTAACTTTTATTGATGCTAAATAGCTAAAATTATAGATTCACTGCTGTGGATGCTCTTACGCGTTGTAGTGCTTAAGATTTGAAAAATGAATATGGCATTTCTTGATTCCTGTGCAAATAAACACATAGTATAGATATAGAGGCACTTTTTTTTAGGCCCGTTAATGGGTACCCTTAAGACAATTGTTAACAAATCATTTTTAAAAAGTTTTAACACAGCTTTTATGGGAAATAGAAAAAATTGTCAAAACTTTTTTTCTTTTTTTTCCCAAAAACATTTTCTAATATGGTTCATTAACAATTGCTCTTAGGGCATTCGTTAACATTTTCCTTCTTTCTTTATTCTTTCCCACCTTAGACTCAATTGAATATAACTAGCTAGGCTGATGGTTTTACTTGTAAGTGACATTGTAGCCGCTAAATCAAGCAATTGACTAAATTAATTTCCACACTGGCTCTACTTGAACTTGGTTATCAAGGTCAAATTTAGAAATCTACACGTAACATCTTATAGCCTTTGTAGAGTCAAAGCAAAGCACGCAAAGGTTGTACAAGATTTAATGAAACATGCTAAGCTGGACCTAATTTCACAGCCAACCTATCAGGATGATCTTGCAAAAATTTATTCGTATCCTTCAATGATGTGTGATTGAAAAGATTCAAACACTTGATATTTCATGAGCTCAGTGTTCATGACAATAAGGATAATCAAAATTCGGGCTTCAGTTAAACCAGATTCACATAATTGAACTTCCCATAACATGACCAAAACTCCTATTAGAAATTTAATTTTATTACGTTGCGAAAGATTCATATAATTCTTGTGAAACACGGATGGAATTCAAGGAAAGAAACAAGAAATCTTCCTTTCCTTTTTCCTTTTCGATTGAAGGAAACTTCGATCGGCTAAAATAATAAATGGGAGGAAAATGATAGATACAACAAACAAGGAAGGAAATTTCCAAAAGTGCATTAACCTGAAGAGGATTGATTTAGACTTTCACCTATTTCCCCATTACATTAAGGACATATTATCATTTAACATTTCTTCTGTGAATGGCTTGTTATATTTCCTATAAGAAACAATAGAAAGATGACTTATTTATTTCTAATTTCCTTCTATCACAAGTAAGCTACGTTATTGGAGATAATGAAACGTGTATGAATGATAGCATGCCAAGAGCATGATCCAAAACCGCATAAAGATAAAAAATAAATAAATAAAAATTATGGAGAGAATTCAAGGACATAAGAACAATGGCGGCTTCAGGAAATTTTTTCCAGGGTGGTCATTAAAAACAATTAAATTAAAAAAAATTAATAATAATAAAACTTGAATATATTAACATCACAAAATAAAAACACAAGCAAAAATATAATGTTTTAAAATTTCCTTTCACAAGTTTTCATTTTTTGAAATCATTGTACGATATGATAGTTTCAATATCAATGTTATTAGCTACATCTTTTTTAATGTACACAATCAAGCAATTATTAAGCTAATGATCTATCATTCAATTACTAACATATTTCTTAAATAAGTGCTAATATAAACAAAATGCATTATCTTTTAGAAAAAATATATCACATAAATCCAACAAATTCAGCTAAAGACTAAAGCAAGCACTAACATACTAGCTATTTAAAAAGTGTGCATTTTTTATATTAAAAAAAATAGCGATATTAAAATATGTCATTTGAAAAAACAATTTAAAAAATCACAATTAAACATTTGATTTGAGATTTTAGGCTAATTTGTTTGTTTGAGCAATTTTTAAAAAGTGTTATATCCACAACATTTTTGCAACGTTTTCACTATAAAATCTAGATGGTAAGTTTTTATTGATTTTAATTTGAACTTACTATTAAAATTATTATTTTTTGTTTACTAGTAACAACCTGCTATTTAGGATTATCATGAAAATATTACGAAAAATATTGTGAACATTGCATTTCTTGTAATTTTTTTTTCAACATTCAATGGACCAAAATTTTGAAGAGGTTTAATTTTATTTTTAATGGGCTCAATTGTTATTAAGAGTATTTTTTTTTTTTTTTTAGGGTGGTCAAGTTATTTTTCTAGGATGGTCAAAAGACCTATTTTAATTTAAAACTCAAAATTTTTTACGATATATTAAAAATAAAAAATTCAGTTGGTCCTGTGACCACCTCATAAGTATGTTTCGCCGCCCCTGCATAAGAAGTAGAATTAGCATGAGATAAGATGCCCTTGATCCAGATACCAACTGATCAATTATACCAAATAATTGATATTTCAACCAAATAATTGCTTAAGGTAGAAGATACCCATTGCCCACGAAGGAACCTACCTTTGTTATGGGTAGGTATAGATGGTATAGGCCATGACTTATATTTTTCCAAAACAACAGGAGTCTTTTTTTTTTTTTTTTTTTTTTTTTTTTTTTTTTTTTTTAGAATTTTAACCTATGGCGTCCGCTCCTGATGATAGTTCTTTATCATCAGATCAAGACATTAATCAGTTTTTAGTGTAGGCGGGGAACCCCAAATCTCTTATTCAACTAGCAAAGACTTTATCGGTTGAGCTAGCTGAAACCCACACAACAAGAGTCTTTTTAAGAAAGCAAATTGACATTGAAATCTACATATACACCCAAAACATTACACCTTATGCCAAAATTTTACTTACTTAGTGGATGGGTGTCTGATGGAGACACAATTTCCAAAACAGAGAAGATGAATTGTAGGCCTTGATTTCAGAGAGTAAGATACTCAATGCCCAAGAAGCCTAGAAGTGGTTGTGGAAGAGAAGAAGCTATAGAGAACCTACAACTGTCCACTGCCAAGCTTCAAATTGTGCTTTTCAGGACAAGAAATTCCCAATTAATTCTATAAAACATCTAGTTTATCTCAACAATTGAATGTCGATTATCAAAAAAAAAAAAAAAAAAACAATTGAATGTCAAGAAATAGTTTACATTGGAAGAGTTGGCACTAAGCACAAAAAATATTCCAGCATCAACTAGGAGGAGCAAAATCAGACTTCAAGTATACCAAGTACATAATATTATGAATTTCTATGAAAACTGATGGGCTTAAACTCACTGTAGCACAGCAAGCCATTTGATAAAACACAAAACAACAATATCTTTTATTAAATTTTTTTTTTTTATTGGAGAAGAAAGGGGGTAATGTATGTACGTCCACGGTTGGTGTAGCAAAATTCATTCTTTGCAGAAAACAAGGTGTCCTGTACCATGAAAATGAAAAGCAATGACATAACATAGGAAATAGGACTTTGTAAATTCTGTGAAGTTAAAACCTAGTCAATTGCAAGTAAATTGTAGGTAAAACTTTTTGACAAGAGGGAAAACCATGATAAGTCAATTTAAGAAAAATGTTAAGCTGGGTACTGATAGTGATTGGGGACTCATATTTTCAAGCAATCAACGTATTTCACAAACAAGTGGCGTGCAGAATGTCTGGGCAGGACAGAGTAGGCTTGACCAGCAGTAAGCCAATAAACTGCTCAAAAATATCGAAGTCATAAAATCTACCTATTCAAGAAAATTAATGATTTCGGGTACAATTAAGTTATATCTGCATCTCAATGTGGATCAAAGTATATAATAACTGATCAAGTTCAATCAGCAGAGCTCAAGGAAATTGCATAATAAGCAAGGATTACCTCTGCTTGCATCCAAGGTTCAATGCAAGATGGTAATTTGACTAAATTCGTATAGGAAGAATCAGGCAACCATTTAGAAATGAAAACAGACAAATTCCCAAGACATAAATCGAATATATGGTTTACATTAATTTCAAACTCTGTCACAATTCACAAACTAAATGTAATGAATTCCATTACATTTAGATTTTATATATCCCTTTGATGAAATGCATACACCATACTGATCCAAACACTACTGTACTTAGCATACACTTTATCATAACATCAAGCTAGAAGAAACTAAACCACACATAATCACACATATTATGGCTGTCAAGACCAAGTAACACATAAACAGTGAAAATTCTAGTGCAAACCCATTAAAGTATCATATTTTTCCCTACATTGAGACCCTCTAACCAATTGCAGTTGAGCTATGCAACAATCTGCACCGGGTACTTGTGAATGCAATCTTCCCATGGACTATTAGCAGAAGGTTTGACATTCCTCAGGGCCTCCCAAACAGCACTGTTACATTTAAAACCACTCCCAAATGCAATCTGCCACACACGATTCCTCTTTCTAATCCTCCCCTTTGCCTCTGTATAAGCCAGCTCATACCAAATTGAACTCGAAGAAGTATTACCAAACCGATGCAGAGTCATCCTAGACGCCTCGACATGTACTGGTAGAAGCTGCAAATTCTTCTCAAGCTCATCAATCACAGCTCTCCCACCAGCATGAATACAGAAATGATCAAAAGCAAGCTTGAAATCCGGGATATAAGGCTTCTTTTTTGCATTGAACAATTTCTTGGCCACCAGGGTACTGAAAAAAAGAAGCTGCTCGCTAATAGGGAGCACAAGGGGTCCCATAGTTGTGATATTAGTCTTGAGAGCTCCACCAGCAATGGCCATAAGATCCTTAGACAATGAAACCCCTGTTTTCCCAACATCATCTTGTTCCTGATAAACACATCTAAAGGCCTTATCATCAGCCCCGCAATGAGACCTCACAACATGTACGAGCTTATACTTAGCTCGCCGCTTATCAGACGCCTTATTCGATAACAAAACAGCAGCCCCACCAACTCTAAACAAACAATTGGGTATCAACATTGATTTCTTGTTACCAAAGTACCAATTTTGAGTGATATTCTCAGTGCTAACCACAACTGCATAAGTATTCCTATGAAGTTGTAACATATCCTTAGCCAAATCAATAGCTATAACACCAGCACTACAACCCATACCTCCCAAATTGAAGCTTTTAATATTACCCCTCAGCTTATACTTATTCACAATCATAGCTGAAAGTGATGGGGTTGGATTAAACAAGCTACAATTCACAACAAGGATACCAATATCCTTAGCCTTGACATTAGTGTTGGCAAACAAGTTATCCAAAGCTCCAAACATAACTTGTTCAGCCTCTTCTCTTGCCTTAGCCATAGATGGTCTAGGAGGAACGAAATGCATAGCTTCAGGCACGTAAGTTTCCTCACCTAAACCAGCGCGTTCAAGAATCTTGCGCTGAAACTCCAACGACGATTCGTCAAAGTCCCCAGTGAGCTTTGAGTGTTCCATGAACCGATGGAACGGAGCTTGGAGATGTGAAGGTGGACGATAACATGAATAGTCCACAAGGTAAATGGATCTGGGTCTGGTCATTATGTAAACGGTGGATCCAAAAACAACAATGGTGGAGAAGATAACAACACTAACAAGGTTGTACTGGAGTTGAAGCCAGAGTTGGTGAATGTCATTTGGGTTGAGTTGTGAGGCTTGGACAATCATCATTGTCATGAGAGGGACTAAACAGAGAGTTAAGAGGTGGGAAACTAAGTAATGGTAACCAAGTTTCACGTATTTAAGATTCACACTTTGAAGGAAATCTGGGAGTATCCGGGTTTGGAGGATCTGAACACCATCAGCTTTGTTTGTGGGTGAGGAACTCATGGTTTTTGGATATTTGGGGTTCAAAGTTTGAAACTTTAAGATTGATATGTGTGTTTTTTGAGTGGGTTTTTGGGGGGAGATGGATATATATATATATATATATATGGTGTATAGTGCAAAAGAGTGTACGTGAAAAATAGGGATCTGAGAGCTCTCAGAGAGAGTTGGGTGAGTTTAGAAGGGGTTGATGCAACTACAACAACGACCCACTGTACACTTTCCAGATTATTCAAACATGTAGATAGATAAGGGAATGAATGTGATGGAGATGACGGAATAGAGAGAGAGATTTTAGTTTGGGAGTTGGGGCTGTCCTAGAGGCCAGAGTGATATAATTATGAAGGAATCTTAATTTGAAGAGGAAGAGTGTGTTTTCAAAGTTCGTTTATTTGGTGGGCGAAAGTGCGTTGAAGGGGATAAAATTTCAAGGAAAAAATGGAGGAGGATTTATAGGAGTGTGGGAGCGGGATTCAATCAAATTCAGTGGAGTCAAAGAGAAGGCTGTGGATGGTCCAATATGGCTTCTCTGGTTCATTTCTGAACTGACAGATGTATGTTTTTAAGTTTGGATTTGGGTTTGTACGTTTCCCAACTACTCCATACGGTGTTCCCCAACCGTGTTGCTCAGGGTATTTCATCTTGGGTTGTTTGTTTGTGAAAAAATCATTTACTACAGACTATATATTAACGCAACTTTTTTATCACAATTGTAACGTGACAAATTCTGAATGATGAAAAAAAAATTATGAAATTATAGTGTTTGTGATCCTAGTGTTTTGTAAAGAATAAATTGTGAAGATTGTAACAAAAAAAATTGTGAAGTAGTTTGTGATCATAGTGATTTGTAAAGCATTTGGTTTACAGATCTGGGTTCTGCATATTTGGATTTTAGGATCCAAAGCTAAATGATTTATTTGACTTTAAAAAATATGAATTTGAATTCCAGTCAAATCAATTATTAAGGATTTTAATATTCAAAATCCTCTTCCTTTAAATAACAAACGCCAATATTTTAGAAGTCTTTAGCCGCACGTATCTCTCTCTTGATGCTTTCCATGTTAAGCGTGACAAATGCAGTGGGTAGGGCAAATTTTGGCTTTCCATGTTAAGTGTGACGTATGAGTGGGTTGGGAATTTTTTTTTTTTTTTTTTTTTTTAAAGAGTTTCAATTTATAGCGTCCGCTTCTGATAATAGCTCTTTATTATCAGATCAAGATATCAATCAGTTTTTTATGTAGGCAGGGATTAAACTCCAGATCTCTTATATAACTATCAGAAACTTTACTAGGTTGAACTAATTGAAATCCACAAAATATTTTGGATTGGGAATATTTTGGATTTAGTCATAAACAGGTTAGATATAATTATCAATTAGTTATCCATTTAACAAAATAGATTACACCCATTAAGCTTCCCATCCAATTCATTTATTTTGGATGGGACCTAATAAGGACATTTTGGGGGAGATGACACATGGTGATCTTCTAATTAATTGGACCACAACATACATGGGTTCGATAGTGAAGGAGCATCGAGTTTGGAATTCCTCCCTTGTCGATTTGGCCAGTAGTCTACCATTGTGCTCCTACACGTAAAGTAATATAATTAATGAAAGTGAATTATGCATGTGGGATTTAAATAAGGGTTTGTGGTTTTCTTTTAAAAAAAAAAAAAAAAACAAGGGTATGTTTTTTTTTAGAAACAAACACACACACACAAGAGTATGTTAACGAGTATCTTTTGGAGATTTGTACTTGATTATTTTATGAAAGTTTTAATACCATTTTTATGAAAAATATAAAAATTTATCAAAAAATTAGTTACTTTTTTCTTTTCCCATAAAAAATTTTTAAAATTAATTTCTAAATTAATGTTGTCAGGATATCTATTAACTTTGTCTTTTAAATAAACATGGACTTTAGATAGTTTGTGTGGGTAATCTCATAATAACAAGAATCTAAAAATTAGATGATTAAAACAGTTCTTAACTTTATTGGTGTGGTTTTGTTACGCAAATTTGACGCTCACTTAATCACTTCATGATGTTTGTGGTAAGTTGGAAGGTTTGTCATAGTCTCTTGCCCATTTATACTCACTTGGTACTTCATTGAGTGATTCACACAATGGGTGACTAAGTGACACATATCACCTCTCGAAAGAGCTCTCAACATCTATCAATTTACCCAATTATACAATCATATACATAATTAGAAATACTTGAAATCTCTAAAATGACTCAAATACCTTCAAAATTACTTAATGATTGAAAATAGCCTCAAACTCTCCAAAATGACTTAAATGACGCCTTGAAGTCTCCTAAAATTACCAAAATACCACTAAGCCTTCTAAAATGACAACAAAAAATCCTTCAAAACCTTTGAAATGACCAAAATACTTGAGGATGAGTGCAAGATGAGAATTAACCATGATATATTAATGTGAGAGAGAAAGAGAGGAACGTATTGGGTGATGATTTCTCAATATCGAGAGATGAGATAAGGATAGTGGTTCCCAAAAAAAAAAAAAAAAAGAATTAATGAGAATCTAAGCTACAAGCATCTTAGATTTATGACACTAAATTACAATCATTTTGACAATTGAACAAGCTATTTAGTAACTTCAATATATATATTAATAGTTGGAAGAAAGAAATTTGAACTTTAAGACTCCGTTTGGTTGGAGTGAAAATAGGAGGGATGGAATAGGAAGAGAGGAAAACATGGGAGAAAATGATGTTTTCTCTTATTTGGTTTAGGAGAGAAAACACAAAGGACAGAAAAAATCCATTACATATTCACCCGGGCCCACAAATTTTTATCCTCCCGATTTGGGAGGAAAATTGGGAAGAAAAGAGTGAAAAAGGGGGGCTTAGCACTTGAATTACATATTCACCCCTTCCAAGTTGATGTGTTATACCTAAATTTTTTCCCTTTTTATTTTATTTTTTTATTTTATTATGGGAACTTGCGTGCTTGTGACTTGTGAGTCATGTCCGCGACTTGTGAGTCATGTCTTTGACTCCTTGTCTTTTCTTCATTTATTTTTTTAATTCTTTTCTTTTGTGTTCGTACAACACCCTTTTTTGAAAAAAAAGTTTTGAGTTCTTCCTATCCTCTTTTTATTTTATTTTTTTTAATGAAGAAATCATTCATACATATTTTTTTAATAAAAATATAATGTATTATTTTTGTTTTACCTAAATTGGATATAATGGTAATTTTATATAAACTTTATTTTGTATCCTATCACTTTTCTTCTCAACCAAATAAAAGAGTTTTTCATCTCTCCACTTTTCTACCCTCCCACCAAATACATACGAGATAAAATTAAATTTTTTCTATTATTCCACTTTTCTATCCTCTCTCCATTCTCTATTTTCCCACTTTTCCACTCCCCCAACCAAACGGACCCTTAATATTTTCATTTGAAATACATATATAAAAGTGTCGACCAGTTAACTTTTCTCGTCCCTTTTTTTTTTTTTTTTCCTCTCTCTATGAATGAATAACTTTATAAAGAAGGAAAAGGAATTTGGAGTCCCAAAGCATTCATATGTGATAATAAGCACAGTACAAGATAGTATTCCTACGTATACTCATTGACATTATTGAGGCTTAAATGCAGCTCCTAATGTCAACTCACAACTGTATGTCCTATTGACCTTACCGTTTTCCATTAAATTCATGAATTAAAATCCCCAGCTTTGTATCCGTGCAAACATATCCACAACCACATGTCATATGTTTCAATTTATTCAATACCGTGTGTGAAATGAAACCAGAATTTTCTCTGTACTGCAAAACAAACCCGAAATAAATATTTGCTGTTCTATGAAGGAAAAAAATAACGTTTTTGCTGCGATGGAAAAGCTTTGAAAGATTGAGCCATCGTCAGCCAACTAAAAATTTGGGAGAGGGGACCCCTTTGGAGGCTATAAATTATAGGAGAAATAAATAAGGGGTATGTCATATGTGTCTCTATGCATACGGCAAAACATTGCTTTATTATTATAATTTATAATTATTGACACCTTGGCTAGCTTTTCATTTTTGAGTTTTGACTTCAAGTGTGCGTTTGTCATGGATGAAATTTGCAAAATTATTTTACCACTTACTAGATTTTTTCTACTATTCATGGATCCCACTGCACTTTTTGGTATTATTTATGAATCTCACGATACTATAATTTTTACCTTTGATGATGCTTGGATCATCAGTCAAATAAGATCGTCCAGAAGGGAATCGTCCTGGTGTACCCTGATCCCGAAAAAAGGACAAAAAATGGGCTATGTTGCACCGATGTGGCGCCTGCCACAGAGCCTTCGATGCCAAAGTTAGAACAAGTAGCCCAGATACCAAAAATTATGCTTAGTAGGTGTAAAGGGTATCCAGTGTGTGTTCTTACCTTTTCCCCTCCGGGGCTCCTGTTTATATACACATCTTTGTGCGCGTGTAGGCACCCCTCTCTTTATCCGTTGGGACATTAATGGTGATATTCATTCTTTCTTTGTAACGCTTCGACGATAGACTAATGGTGAGTTGTCCTTTCAACGGCAGGAAGGGGAGTAAATGTTCTGTAACGGCTCGAAGACGGACGAGGGTGACATTGCTCGTCTTGGACCGACAACCATCACTGGGATGACGATCCTGAAGGTGTTATTTGTCCTTGATCATGACTCTGGACGATACAGGTGGTTTGGCTGGGCCCGTCAGCTGCCCCCCTATTCCTGGGGTCGTCCATACCTCAGACGGACGCAGGAATATGAGAAGGTTTGTTTAGTTTCGCACGGCTGCACATACTTTGGTTGGGTGTGATTAGATATTTTATATGTATATATATATATGTCCTTCCCTCTTCCTTTTTTTTTTTTTTTTTTTGATTGACGCTTGGGACTCTGTTCTGCATTGATGGCTTACTGGCGGCGTGGCACACGTTGTGGCCACGTGTTTGACTCCGATTGGCTGGGAAGCCTCGTTTCCGGTGGAAATCTTTTCAGTTTCCCGCATTTTTCAAGGCAAAGGCCTTTTGATATTAACCTTTCCTTTTTGCTCTTTCTCCCTCTTGCTACTTTCTTACTTTCCTTCTGCGTGTGGTGTCTCCAACCTCCTACTTTGCGCATTTCGCCCTTTGTCTTCTCAGTTTCCTCCTAATTTTAAGGTATGTTCCTTATTTAAACTTTTATTTCCTTTCTGATTTTCTGTCTTTTGAATTCCTTTTCTCTCTTTTTCTCTGCATTTTCCTTTGGTAAGTAGTGTTTTAATGGTGGGTTACTCCGAAATCCAACGGACTTCACCCTCTGTTGCTTTTCTTTTCGCCCGATTAGGGGCCTTGCTAGAGTCTTCTGTTAAGCCCTTAAGTGTGCTCCCACCTATAGGTACTTACCCACCGATTGGGGGTTTCGTTTTTAGTAACGGTGGCTTAGGCTTAGTGTTGGGTGATTTATACCCTTTGTTGTACAAATCTCAGGTTTGGTTTAAATCTGTTCGAGAGGTCTTAAGGAGGGAAGTTATGGGGTCTGATGTGGGGTCAGGTGACCTGGAGAGGGGAGCGTCCTCTAACCTTGGCCGGGAAGGGACCAGGGCAGACACGACCACTTCTACACCATTGTCCTCTGTCGGTGTTCGTACGTTTCATGCCCTTAAGGAGAAGTGTTCCCTGAAAGTTGAGGTTTTTAGCAAGTTCAAAGATAGGTTTCAATTTCTTGAGGGGGCCAGGGCTCGTCTCCCTAGGAAGGACGAGAGGGCTTGTGCCTTTGCACATGGAGAAGTTTGCTTCTATGAGGCTGTGTTTTCGTGCGGCCTCAGGTTCCTCGTCCATCCCTTCATCATGAGGCTTCTTCATCATCTAAACCTTGCACCGGGGCAACTTATGCGAAATTCATGGAGAATAGTCATAAGCTGTATGGTCATCTGGACGACCATTTCCGATGGGGATATGCTGACGGTAAACGAGTTCGTCCACCTTTATCGTTTAAAAGAATCCAAGGAGTTTAGGTATTACGAGTTCGTCCCTTGGGATAGAAAGTCTCGTCTCGTCGCTGATCTTCCGTCGTCCTTCCGTTACTGGAAGTCCAGATATTTTTTTGTGTTGGGCGACAGTTGGGAGACACTTTCTGATGACTTTTGGGGAGACGTCCCTAGGTTGCTGCGCTGGTGGGAGACCCCGTTGCTTGGTGCGTTTGCTCTTCAAGAGATGCTCCCTTTTCCTTCTCTTTTTTTTCTTTAATCCTGGTCATTATTCTGATCCTTGTGTTTTGCCTTTTACAGTGAGAGAGCGTCCAGACCTTGAGAGCAAGTTTGACGAACGGGTCCAGGCGGCAGTTAGATACGCAAGGACGATCGAGGATTTTAACGAGCTTATTGATCCCCGTACCCTTACTCGTCACTGTCTAGGGCCTGAGCCTTCACTCTACGTCCTTAGCGCCTTTGATCGGGAAGAGAAAAAACGTAAGTTGCCTTAGCGTCCAAGACAGATTTCCTCTCAACTTTTTCTTCCCCTCTTTTTTTGAGCTTCTTGTTTTCTTTGGTGCAGAGATGACGTCCAAGTTCAACAAGGAGATGTATAAGAAGATCAAGGAGAAGAAGAATGAACCTCTCTCTAGTATCGGGCAGAAGAAGCTGAGGTTTACGGACAAGGAGAGAGAGAATGAGAAAGAGAAAGAGATGGTGGAAAGGGGTTCGTCCACTCCTATTTTGGAGTTGGACGGTCAGGAGGCCTCGCCAGGCGTGTCGGTTGAGGAGGTAGCTCGTCCTCTTAAAAGGCTGAAGGTAGAAGGCAAGGGAAAGGAAAAGGTCGGTTCTAGCGTCTGGTCTGATGCAGAGGCAGCCGTGGATCGTGTTAATGAATTCTTTACCTTTGGGGAAATGAAGGAGATTTCTAGCACACCTTCTCATGAGATGGTCAGCCGTCATGTCCATAAGCTCGTGCAAGTAATCCCTCCTATCTTCGTTCACCTTTTTTTTTTTTTTATACTGACTCCTGGGGTGGCTTTCCGTTGGTAAGGTGTTGGGCGAGACTATGCATATCACAACCCAGTACTTAGCAAATGAAGAGAAGGCCGTTGTAGCCAACTCCAAAGTTGAGGCGTTGGAGGTTGAAGCTTCGGGTTTGCGGAACGACCTCGGTGTTGCCATGGACGCCCTTAATGCTTCAAAGGAGAAAACCAAGATCCTGACTGAGCAGTTGGAGTCCGAGAAGCTGGTGGTGAAGCAGAAGGACGACCTCCTGCCAAATGCTGGCCAACGGATGAAGATCGCAGTAGCCAAGGCCGTCACTGCTTTCCAGACCACTGAAGAGTATAACACTATACTATTTCAGTGGTACTTCAAGGGTTTCGAACTTCTCAGACGGTATATGATTAAACACGGCTCGGGCATGGATCTTGAGAATCTGGACTTTAAGGCCGTTGATAGAGAGATGGAAGAGGACGAGGCTGCCCAAGTATCGGCTCAGACGGCGGCGTCCATTGGTGTTGAACCTCCTCCGGCTGAAAGGGACGATGGTGATGCAGCTCAAGCTTAAAGCACTGGAAGTTTTTTTTTTTTTTTTTTTGGACGCCCCTCCTGTTTTTGGGGCTTTTCTTTTGAACAATCAATTTTATATGATATGCTCTTTGCTTGATATCTCTCTCTTGCTTTTAGATGTTTACACTTCATAATTCTTTAAGTATCTTTACCTTTTGTCGTCCTTCTATGCTTGGATGTTTATAATCTTCGTTAACAGGTTCGCTTTCGTCCCTTGTGTGGACTTATGCATGGATAACTTTTATACTTGTAACTTTTATTAGCAAGTTTTATTTTCCTTCGTCCTTATATGGACTTATGCATGGATAGCAAGTTTATTTTCCTTCGTTCTTATGTGGACTTATGCCTGGACAGCTTTTATACTTGCAACTTTTGTTAGCAAGCTCCTTTTCCTTCGTCCTTATATGGACTTATGCATTGATAGCTGTTATACTTACAACCCTTGTTTGCTTTCTTTCATCCTTAAGTGGACTTAAGTGTGGATAGCTTTTACACTTACAACTCTTGTTTGCAAGTTTGCTTCCTTTCGTTAAATATGGATAGCTTTTACACTTGCAACTCTTGTTTGCAAGTTTGCTTTCTTTCGTCCTTAAGTGGACTTAAACGTGGATAGCTTTTACACTTACAACTCTTGTTTGCAAGTTTGCTTCCTTTCATTAAATATGGATAGCTTTTACACTTGCAACTCTTTGTTTGCAAGTTTACTTTCTTTCGTCCTTAAGTGGGTAAGGACGACTTTCATCCATTAAGGTATATCATCGTCTCTTGTGGTAGAGGACCATGTACATCCTTTTGGAAATATTATCGTCTTATATATTGGACATCAACACTTCTGAAATGCTGGATAATACTTGGAAAACTCTTGGATAATCATTTATTTTTAACAAAGAGATAACAAATCAAATTACATTTTATAGTGAGGCTATGATTCCTTCTCGAAGTACCTTTTGAGATGTTCGACGTTCCATGGACGAGGGAGTCTTTTTCCTTCTGCGTCTTCTAGATGGTAGCTTCCCTGGCGTGAGTAGTGGATGACTCTGTATGGTCCTTCCCAATTTGGACCGAGCTTGCCTTAGGCCGGATCCTTCGTCGCTGGAGTTACCTTTCGAAGGACGAGGTCACCGACGTTAAATTTTTTCAGCTTCACCCTTCGATTGTAGTATTCAGCTATCTTCCGCTTGTACTTAGCCATCCTCTGTGCAGCTTGATCTCTTACTTCGTCCACAAGATCCAGGTTTTGCCTTAGTTGGTCATTGTTGTCTTGCTCGTCAAAAAACTCCCTCCTGAAGCTGGTGAGCCCTACTTCGACCGGGATGACTGTTTTTGTGCCGTAGGTCAGGTTGAACGGTGTCTCCCCCGTGGGTGTTCGCGTCGTCGTCCTATATGCCCATAGTACATTTGGTAATTCTTCAGGCCATGCTCCCTTTGCCCCCACTAATCGGGACTTGATAAGTCTTAGCAAGGTCCGGTTAGTTACTTCTGTCTGTCCGTTGGCTTGGGGGTGCCCTGGCGACGAGTACTTGTTCCTGATGCCTAGGTTCGAGCAAAATGACCTAAATGTCTGGCTGTCGAACTGACGACTATTGTCTGAAATTATCGTCCTTGGAATCCCGAACCTGCAAACAATGTTTTTCCATACAAAATTTTGTACCTTTGTTTCTGTGATCGTTGCAAGTTCTTCTGCTTCCATCCATTTCGTGAAATAGTCAATTGCGACGAGCAGGAACTTCATCTGTCTTTTTCCCTGTGGCAGGGGGCCCATAATGTCGATCCCCCATTGTGCGAACGGCCAAGGCGAGGAAATAGTCGTCATCTGTTCACCTGGAACTCGTTGGACATTCCCGCCGTATCTCTGGCAACTGTCACATTTCCTCACGAATTCTGCTGCGTCTTGTTGTATCGTGGGCTAGAAATAGCCCGTTCTCATGATCTTCCTGACCAATGACTTTGCCCTCATGTGATCTCCGCAGACTCCTCCGTGTATTTCTTCCAGAACGTATTTGGCCTCTTCTCCCTCTATGCATCTCAAGTAGGGTTGGGAGTATCCTCTTTTGTACAGCTCGTCATTCAGTACCATAAACCTGGCAACACGCTTCTGGATCTTCCTAGCTTCTTCAGGGTTTTGGGGCAATCGTCCATCGCGGAGAAATGACAGTATTGGGTTCATCCATCCCGAGCTGTTCCATATGGAAAAAGTCTGAAACTCCGTGATGCTAGGGGAGTTCTGTTCTTCCAACTTCCAATCGTTCATATCGCCCGGGCTGTGCGCCGAGGCGCTTCGTGCTATTTTATCAGCTCCTGTGTTTTGATCTCGTGGGATCTGAATGAACTCTGTATGAAGAAAAGTACTTACTAACTGGTTTACCAGTTTAAGGTATTTTTGCATTCTCGTTTCCTTTGCTTCGAAATCTCCTCTGACCTGTCCTATGACGAGCTGTGAATCGCTCTTCAACATGATCTTCTGAGCCCCTAGTGCTCTCGCTATTCTCAGGCCTGCCAGTAAAGCCTCATATTCTGCTTCGTTATTGGTTATTGGGAATTTGAGTTGGACTCCATATTCGAGAACGTCGTTTTCAGGGGAGGTGATGACGATGCCAGCTCCGCCCCCATGATGTGTGGACGATCCATCTGTATTTATCGTCCAGAGTTCTTCAGGACAGTTTGCTTCCTCGGGGGTGGTAAACTCAGCTATAAAGTCTGCCAATGCCTGAGCTTTTATAGCAGTCCGAGGACGGTACTCTACATCAAACTGGCTGAGTTCAATTGCCCATTGAACCATTAGTCCTACTGCTTCGGGTTTGTTCATTGCTTTTTTGATTGGTTGGTCGGTCATGACTATGATGGGATTAGCTTGGAAGTATGGACGAAGTTTCCTTGAAGCTACTATCAGGGCGAAGGTGATCTTCTCTATGGGTGGATACCGCGCTTCTGCACCCTGGAAGGCCTGGCTGACATAATACACCAGGAGTTGCACCTTGTTTTCTTCCCTGATCAATGCTGCACTGATTGCTGTAACGGATACCGTTAAGTACAAGAATAGATCTTCACCTTCCTTGGACGGGCTCAACAATGAGGGATTGCTCAAGTAGTGCTTCAACTCTTGGAATGCTGCTTCACACTCGTCTGTCCACGCAAACGAATAATGGAAGACATTTTTCCGTCGCTTTAGAGACAAATCTATTAAGGGCTGCTACCCTACCAGTAAGAGATTGCACTTCTTTGGTCGTCCTAGGTGAGCTCATTTCGAGGATAGCCCTGACTTTCTCGGGGTTTGCCTCAATTCCTCTCTGTGAGACGATAATCCCAAGAAATTTCCCTGAGGAAACCCCGAAGGCACATTTGGAGGGGTTCAACTTCATGTGGTATTGTCTGAGGGTGTTGAACGTCTCTCTGAGATCGTCTAGGTGGTCCTCCTCTTTTCTGCTTTTAACGAGCATATCATCGACGTATACTTCGACATTCCTCCCAATCTGTTTCTTGAACATCTGGTTCACTAATCTCTGATACGTAGCTCCGGCGTTCTTCAGCCCGAATGGCATGACCCTGTAGCAGTATAGACCTTGGCTGGTGACGAAGACGGTTTTTTCTTGGTCTTCCTCGGCCATTAGTATCTGGTTGTAACCAAAAAAGGCGTCCATGAAAGTGAGGAGCTTGTGCTCGGCCGTGGAATCCACAAGTTGATCAATCCTGGGCAGGGGGAAGCTGTCTTTTGGGCAGGCTTGGTTTAGGTCTATGAAATCGACGCACATTCTCCATTTCCCATTTGCTTTCTTGACCATGACCACGTTCGCCAACCATTCGGGATAGTGGACTTCTCGAATAAAGTTTGCAGTAAGCAACTTGTTCACTTCGTCCATGACGACTTTATTTCGTTCCGGGACAAAAACTCTCCTCCTCTGCTGGACTGGCTTCTTCTCTGGGTCTACCTTTAGACGGTGCTGGATTATGCTTGCTGGGATCCCTGGCATATCTTCGTGGCTCTAGACGAATACATCGAGGTTGTCCTTCAGAAAGCTAACAATCTCTTGCTTCGTCTCGGGATTTAAGTTAGTCCCAATTTGGATCGTCTTTTTGGGACTTCCCTCAACCAGTTCTATGGTTTCCAGTTTCTCGATGATCTCTGGGGTTTTTTCCTCTATCGTCCACGTATGGTTCTCCTTTGAGGCTAGGACGGCCTGATAGCATTCTCTTCCTAAGACCTGGTCTCCTTTGATTTCTCCCACCCCCTGTTCTGTTGGGAATTTTACCTTCAGGCAGTACGTAGAAGTGGCAGCTTTCCAGAGGTTGAGGGTTGGTCGTCCAATGATCACATTGTAGGACGAGGGTGAGTCCACTACCAGAAAGTTGTGCCTATTCGTCACTTGTAAGGGGTGTGATCCAGCCGTGACCGTCAGCGTCACTCTCCCTTTGGGGTACACTTTGTCTCCACTAAAGCTAACAAGGGGTGAATCAAAAGGACGAAGCCTTCTCTGGTCCAGTTTCAATTGCTGGAAGGCGGAGAGGTAAATTATGTCAGCTGAACTCTCATTATCTACCAGGACCCTTCTGGTGTTGAACCCCTTAATCAGGATCATGATGACCAAGGGGTCATCATGGGGTTGCTTCACACCCCTGGCGTCTTCCTCTGAGAAACATATGTCCTGCCTCGTCCTCCTATGCTTCAGTGGTGGTGGACTGTGCACACTATTTACCTACCTCTGGTGCGACTTCTTGAGGGAATGGAACGAACCCCCTGTGGTGGGTCCTCCCGTTATAGTTTTTATCTCACCGAGTGCTGTTTGTGGACGAGGCTGCGTATGGTCTTCGTCTCTTCGAAAGTCCCCTCACTGGCCCTTCTGTCCGTACTTGGCAGAATCTCCTTTTTTCACATACTGCTGCAACTTCCCTCTTCGAATAAGTTCTTCTATCTGCTCCTTCAGATCCCTGCAATCCTCCGTATAATGCCCATGATCTTTGTGAAAACGGCAGTATTTTCTTTTATCACGCACGTTGGGTGGCGACTGGAGGGGCCTGGGCCATTTGAGAGACAGCGCGTCCCTTATTTCGGTCAAGATATGATCAACGGGCATTACTAACGGTGTGAACCTCCCTGGACGAGGGTTCTTTTCTTCCCTCCTCTTATTGCCCTCGTCGTTCCGTTGGTCAGCTCGGTCTCTTTTCTGCCCTCTTCTATCGTCTTCCCTATCCTTCTTCTTGGTCTTGTCCGCTCCATCTATGGCCGCTAGGGCTTCCTCGGCGTTCATATACTTCTGTGCCTTCAGTAATGCTTCTGCCATTGTTTTGGGGGGATTTTTAGCCAGAGAGGCCACAAAGTCCCTGGACTTCAACCCCGCCTTGAAGGTTGTTAGTTGCACTTTATCGTCCGTCTCATCCACTTCCAGCATCCCCCGAGTGAAGCGCGTCACATAGGATCTCAAGGTTTCTTTCTCTCCTTGTTTGATGGTAAGGAGGTGGTCGACAGTTCTCTTTGGCCGTTGTCTGCCGACGAAGTGACGGACAAAGGAACCGCTCAGCTGCTCGAACGTGTCAATGGACGATATAGGCAGTTTGTTGAACCATTCCCGGGCCGCTCCTTTAAGTGTAGTGGGAAAGGAGCGGCATAGGATTTCGTCAGGGGGCTGCTGAAGGCCCAAAGTCGTCTTGAACGCATTTAAGTGGTCCAGTGGGTCTTTCAGCCCGTCGAAAGGTTCCAGTTGAGGTAATCGAAATTTGGAGGGCACAGGACACTCCTGGACGGCCACAGTGAATGGTGAACCCGTCTTCCTAACTATCCTGTCCAAACTCTGGTCCGTCTTCTCCCTGATAGCGTTTCTTAGTTCGTCCATCTCCTTTCTCATTTCCCAGAGAAGGTCTGAGTTCGTCTCCTCAAGCGTGCTAGTACGCCTCCCGTTGCTGTCTACTCCGTCGTTTCCGTTGTCGATTATCTGATTCTGTTCCTGCTGCAGCTGCTGCCTCATCTCCTGGTTTTTCCTAGTAAGTTCTTCTACCATGGTTGCAAGCGACTGGACCTGTACTACCAGCGCGGCGGGGTCCTGGCTAGTAGTGGATTCCATCTGGAGCGTTGAACTGGATAGAACAGTGCTCTATAGTTGAGGAGCAATCGTCCCCACAGACAGCGCCAAACTGATGATCCTTGGATCGTCAGTCAAATAAGATCGTCCAGAAGGGAATCATCCTGGTGTATCCTGATCCTGAAAAAAGGACAAAAAAGGGGCTATGTTGCACCGGTGTGGCGCCTGCCACAGAGCATCCGATGCCAAAGTTAGAACGAGTAGCCCAGATACGAAAAATTATGCTTAGTAGGTGTAAAGGGTATCCAATGTGTGTTCTTACCTTTTCCCCTCCGGGGCTCCTGTTTATATACACATCTCTGTGCGCGTGTAAGCGCCCCTCTCTTTATCCGTTGGGACATTAATGGTGATATTCCTTCTTTCTTTGTAACGCTTCGGCGATGGACTAATGGTGAGTTGTCCTTTCAACGGCAGGAAAGGGAGTAAATGTTCTGTAACGGCCCGAAGACGGACGAGGGTGACATTGCTCATCTTGGACCTTCGACCATCACTGGGATGACGATCCTGAAGGTGTTATTCATCCTTGATCATGAGTCTGGACGATACAGGTGGTTTGGCTGGGCCCGTTAACCTTTATTTATAGTATTTTCAACAAAAAATTTTCAGTTTCAACAAAATAAGCAAATCCCAAACTAACTCTAAAAGTCAGATATTATCACATTGTCATTTATTGGCTATATGATTTCATTGAACTTTCTAACACCTTCATGTTTAGATCGATAAAATTTACATGATCTTGTTCATGAACTGGGTTTTATAGGAAAAATAAATAAATTAAGCCACACATAATCACTCTCATTAGAGAACTAAGTATTGGGGTGTAAGAACCCCAGGTAGCTCTTTTACCAACCAACACCCCCAAAAATTAAGTTTATCCAAATATATATTGCTTTTTTTTTTTAGCAACTATGAATAGTGAGTTCTCAAATATACAATTTACTATTCATGGGTTGTAAATAAAAAAATATATATATATATGTATTATTAGAGAGAGAGAGAGAGAGAGAAAGAGAGAGAGAGAAATAAAATTTTTTATATTATTTGATTGTGTAGTTTATAGTATTTGATTAGGTTGTATGTAAAAATAAAAACAGAGATATTAGATATATTGTTAAATAGGTTGGTAAAATAGTGTTTGAGGACGTAAATTTTTTTTTTTTTCTACAACCTAGATGTGAATGTTCTTATGGCTATCAAGACCAAGTAAAACATAAATAGTGAAGATTCTAGATCAAACCCATTAAACTATCTTCTTTTTCCCTAAATTAGGAGCTCTAACCAAATTGCACAGTTGAGCTATGCAACAATCTACACCAGGTACTTGTGAATGCAATCTTCCCATGGACTATTAGCATAAGGTTTGACATTCCTCAGTGCCTCCCAAACTATACTGTTAAATTACCAATTGTTCCAAAAGTTTAAACTATTAGGAAATGGTAAATTTAATCACTTAACCGTGATTCTAACACTCCCTCTCACTTATGTGCCTAAACTTCCTATTAATAAATGGAGGCCCAACAAGTGGGAATTTAACATTTTAAATAAAGTGGTGGAGTAAAGTCAGGAATTGAACTTAAAATCTCTTGCTCTGATGCCATGAACAAAATATAGAGAATGTTTTTACAATATATTGACAAACCCGATAAATACAAATATATACAAGTATGTTTGATGAAATAAAGGAAAAGGGGTCCATGATTCATGGGATAACACAAATTAAGGATCCCGTGAATCATGGGATTATACAATCATGTAGTGGTAGAATAGGATGGTGGCTGAACAAGTATTAGTGCTTGTGGGGTGTAAGAGCAAGAGCTGGGGTTCAAGTTTCCGGGAGGAAGTTTCACACACATATACACTTAGATTAGGTTAGAGTGGAATTTCTATCTTGTATAATAAATAATAATAATAAAAGAAGGATGGTGGCTAAGTTGTAGTTTCCTTGTAGGAGTAGTTAATTTGTGGGCTGAAGCTTGATCAAGAAAAGATGTCTACTGCAATAATTGTTTGCTCTACCCCTGTTATGCAATCAGCTTATGTTATGGACTCTTTGCCTCTAACAATACAATGGCGTGATATTTAGTCTTAAGAGTTCCACCAACAATGGCCATAAGATCCTTAGATAATGAAACCCCAGTTTTCCCAACACCATCTTGTTCCTGATAAAAACACATATAGTCCTTATCATAAGCCCCACGATGAGTCCTCATAACATGTACGAGTTTATACTTAGCTTGCTACTTATCAGGCGCCTTATTCAATAACAAAACAGTAGCCCCACCAACTCTAAACAAATAGTTGGGTATCAACATTGATTTCTTTTTACCAAAGTAACAATTTTTAGTCATATTCTCAGTGCTAACTGAAGAAATTCAATACACTGTGAAATTGTAATGAAGCAAGACTGTGATCTAGAAGATTAGTGAAAAATCTAGAAGAATTGAACAAGGAAGAAGAAGACAGAGAGAGAGAGAGAGAGAGAGAGAGAGAGAGAGAGAGAGAGAGAGAGATTGAAGAAAACTCCTGTTGAAGAAAAACTGTATTACTTGCATAATTAAATCAGAATAAGAACTATCCTATTTATATTGTACAATTCATCACTATAATTGAATAGATTAGGATCCAAACTATGCAGATCTATTCTCGTGATTTCAGGGATTACAACTAACATTCTAATTGCTTTTTCCGCCAATTCTAACAGACAATTGAACCACCATTGCTAGACGACACCGTTTAGAACTCTGTAATAAAACATCTAAAGCTTTAATCAAAACGGTGCACATCACTTAGGAAATTAGTGAAACGATGCATGTTGACTTCATCACTGTTCATCACTTCTGTTGAAACAAAGGCTGACTAGAAGAAGAGATTTGAACTTCTTCAAAATCCCCCCTCAAACGATAAGGGGAAGAATCCACCAGGAATTTGGAATGAAAGAAGAGAAATTGAAGAGCAAGTAAGGGCTTAGTAAACACATCTGCTAAATTATCCTTGCCTAATACAAAACCAACACTAAGATCTTTGCGAAGAACTTTTTCACGAATAAAGTGATAATCAACCTCCAAATGCTTAGTCCTGGAATGAAAGACAAGATTTCTAGAGAGTGCAATGGCAGAAATATTATCACACCAGATAACAGGAACATAAGGAAGGAAAATCTTGAGCTCCTTGAATAAAATGCGAAGCCAAGAAAGCTCAGCAGCAGAAATAGCTAATGCCCTATACTCAGCCTCTGTAGAAGATCGCGACATAGTATTCTGTTTCTTAGCAGACCATGAAATGGGATTAGGACCAAGAAATACCAATAATCCAGTAGTGGAGCGTCTATCAGTAGGGTCCCTGCCCAATCTGCATCAGAAAAGGCAGTGAGGATCAAGGGACCTGGGGATAAGCAAATACCATGATGTAAAGTATCCCTAATGTATCTAAGAACACGCTTAGCAACCTCTAAGTGAACAAATGTAGGCTTGCTCATGAATTGGCAGAGCTGATGGACATTAAAGGCCAGATCAGGCCTTGTGAAAGTAAGATATTGAAGAGCACCCACCATGCTCTTATACGCAGTTGGATCAGACAAGGCAACACCAGAATAAAGGACCAAACGAGAGGATCGACAGCAAGGAGTCTTCACTGGTTTAGAATTGGCCATATTGAATCTATGCAACACATCAGAAGCATATTTGGATTGAGTGAGAGTGATGCCATACTTAGTGTGAAAAATTTGAATACCCAATAAGTAGCTCAATGGCCCCAAGTCTTTAAGTTCAAACACTTGACTGAGAGCAGTGATAAGAGAAGAAATCTTAGAAGAGTTGTTGCCTGTAACTATAATATCATCCACATACAATAAGAGGTAGATGATTGTGCCAGAAGAATGAAAAATGAAGAGAGACTTGTCAGCCATGGAAGTAGTGAACCCCAAATGAAGAAGATGGAAAGTGAATCTCTCAAACCAAGCCCTAGGAGCTTGTTTGGGACCATATAAAGATTTATGAAGCTTGCATACATATAAGGGATGAAGAGGATCCACATAGCCTGGAGGTTGTTGCATATAGACATCCTCTTTAAGAATGCCATGTAAGAAAGCATTAGATACATCAAGCTACCTCAAACTCCAATTACAACTCACTATAATTGCCAAAATAAGTCTCATTGTGGCAAGCTTTATAACAGGACTAAAGGTCTCATAGTAATCAATTCCAGCTTGTTGATGAAAGCCTTTAGCCACCAACCTAGCCTTGTACCTTGAGATAGAGCCATCACTATTTAATTTCAATTTGAATACCCATTTGCAGCCAACAAGATTGACATTAGGAGGAGCAAAAACCAAAGATCAAGTATGTTGCCTTTGTAAGGCTTGAAACTCAACATCCATAGCTTCACACCACTTGGGGTATTGAGAAGCAATTTTATAAGATAGAGGTTAAGCAAAAGTATAATCCATAACAGCTTTGTAACACAATTTTGATTTTGGCTTAGAAATGCCACTCTTTGATCTGGTTTGCATAAGGTGCCGATTGGTAGGCACAAAGGTAGATAGGGAATGAGAAGATGGTAAAACCTGTAAATCTGGGATAGGATCAGAGGCAGGAATAGGAATTGAAGGAACTGAAGAAGGTGGTGTATTAGAGGAGACAATAGTGGACTATGGAACCAAGACAGTAGACTGTGGACTGTGGTTAAGGAGTTCAGAGTGAGGTATGATGGAAGTAGAGATATTTGTGGAAGAAGTAGGATTAGGAACATTTGTGGAAGGAGCTGAGACAGGATATGGACCTAGGAGTGAGGGTTGGTTTGTAGAGTGAAGAAATAATTGATTAGAAAACCAAGTGAGATCAGAAGATAAAGGAGAAGATGTAGGTAAGGATTGAGATAAGGTGATGTAAGAGAATGGAAATTTGGACTCATAAAAAATGACATGTCTAGAGGTACACAAGTGTTTAGTTTCAAAATCCAGACAAAGATATCCTTTAGTACCTATAGGATAACCAAGAAAAATGCATTCTTTGGTTCTTGGTGTAAGCTTATAAGGAGCATAAGACTTGAGATTAGGATAACAAGCACATCCAAACACTTTTAATTGAGAAATGTCAGGTGGAGAAGAATGAAGCTTAGACCAAGGAAAATGGAAATCAAGAACTGGTGTAGGAAGTAGATTGATTAATGTGACAGCAATGAGAATTGCATAAGACCAATAGGAGGAAGGCATTTTGGCATGTGACAAAAGAGTAATGGTGGTCTCAGTGAGGTGTCTATGCTTTCTCTCAACAATACCATTCTGTTAAGGAGTGTATGGACAAGAAAGATGATGAACAATACCTTGTTGCAAGAGATAAGTCAGTAGAGGTGTACTCACCCACACCATCTGATCTAAAGACTTTAATTTTAGCAGAAAATTGATTTTCAACCAGGGCTTTGAACTGGACAAACTTAGTAAAGACCTCAGATTTTGACTTGAGCAAATAAATCCAGGTAAACCTAGTGAAATGATCAATGAACAACACATAGTATTTAAAACCATTAATAAAATTAATTGGAGCAGGACCCCACAAATCAAAATGAATAAGCTCAAAAGGACTTGATGTAGTAAACTAAGATTTAGGAAAAGGTAAATTATGCATTTTTCCATACAAACAATGTGCACATGAATTATCTACAACAGTATACTTATTCAACCCAACTTTGACATTAGGAAACAAATGTTTAAGAGCTTGATCAGATGGATGACCAAGCCTCAAATGCCAAAGAGTTTTATTGAAAACAAAACTACTAGTAACACTTTACCATCCTCACTCTTAGCTGGTAATGTGTTTTCCTCGTGGCCAAAGCCTGGATGGAAATGATATTTTCATCAAAATAACACCAATATTTATTGTCATGACAAATTTTATGAACAGAGGCAAGATTGGATGCAATAGAAAGTACTCTAAGCACATTATTTAGATGAAGTATGGAGTGAGGAAGAGAAATAGAAGCATTACCTAAGTGTGTGATAGGAAGATTTTGTCCATTGCCTACAGTAATCTGATCTTGGCCATGATAAGGTTTAGGAAAACTGAGATGATTGAGACTAGATGTGACATGATCTGTAGCAGCACTATCAGCAGGCCAAGGTTGATCTTAAGTGAGACAAGCATTTGTTGCAAAGGCAATAGCTGCAAGCATTCTAATGGAGGATGCTTTCCTTGATAAGCATAATCTATCCTATGGTAATAATCAAGGGCTGAATGACCAACCTTTCCACAGATTTGATAGATTGGTCTTTCTGACCTAACTCCATTAGAATTAGGTTGAACTTGTTGAAACTGATTGAAGTGACTGAATTGAGAGGACTGTCCATGTGATCATCTACCACCTCTGCCACCTCTATTAGTATAGTTATCTCTACCTCTTCCTTTATTGGAAGCTTGATTAAAGTCATTGTTGTTAGGCTTTGGATTAGTTGCTACTGCCATAGCAAAGATAGTGTCTTTTATCTCAAATCCTTCATTTTGGGACTCTTCTTCTACATTAAGCATGGTGGAGAGTTCATCAAAACTCAAGTGAGTACCCCTGGTCCTTATAGCTGATCTGAATGCATTGAACTCCTTGGGGAGTCCCTTGAGAGTAATGTGGAGCAATTCTTCATCATCCATAATAACTCCAACACCTAGCAATTTATCTCTGACCACTTTGGTTTTCTACAAAAATAAATCTACAGAATCAACTCCCTTCTTGAGATTGTGAAGCTCACCTTTAAGGTTCATGACATGTGACCTTGAAATGGAGGAAAATCTGTTCTCCAAGACCTTCCAAACTTCCAATGCTAATGAGCACCCCATAGTGAGTGCTAAAATGGAAGGAGACAAGGTAAAGCTCATGAAGGTAAGTAAAGCCTTCTCATTTGAATTCCAAACCAAAAAATCAGGATTCACAATAGCAGTGTATGCACCAGAAAGATCTTTGATATATTTGTCAAGAATCAATTGTGGTTCTTCAATCAACTCAAACAAAGAATAGGTTTCTAGCACCATTGTTATCTAATGCTTCCATACTATATAGTTTGTATTATCCAGCTTTATGGTCATCATGTTGGCCATATTCGAGAGAAGAAGAAGTGGTTGATTGAGCACATTCACTGAAGAACTCGAAGATGATGATGTGTTGAAGAGGAGGCCATTGTTGAGCTTGTAGAGCTTGTTGTTGCCATTGTTTCAGAAACAATTGGCTCTGATACCATGAAGAAATTCAATACACTGTGAAATTGTAATGAAGCAAGACTGTGATCTAGAAGATTAGTGAAAAATCTATAAGAATTGAACAAGGAAGAAGAAAAAGAAGGGAGAGAGATTGAAGAAAACTCTTATTGAAGAAAAACTGTATTACTTGAATAATTACATCAGAGTAAGAACTATCCTATTTATAGAGTACAATTCATCACTATAATTGAATAATTAAGATCCAAACTATGTAGATCTATTCCCGTGATTTCAGGGATTACAACTAACATTCTTACTGCTTTTCCCGCCAATTCTAACAGACAATTGAACCACCACTACTAGGCGACACCGTTTACAACTCTGTAATAAAACATCCAAAGCTTTAATCAAAATTAATAGGCCACAAACTGAATAACTCATTGTGATAGAAATTAATTAATTAATTAGCCAAGTTATTAATTAATCAATTAATCATGCAACACGGTGATTTGTTTACGAATGGGGAAAAACCTAACGGCAAAAACCCCACCGGGTGATTTTTAGGTCACCACTCCCGAAACTCTACTATTATTACAACAAGCGGTTACAAGTAAAGGAATCCCAAGTACCTTACCAACTTACAGTTGAACCCTTACCCCAATACCCAATTGGACTTGTTCTGTAGTGACAGTTCTCCTTTCTGATGCACGGCTCCCAAGTACGTAACTAACAGTTGCGCAGATCCTAGTATGCGACTTCAATAACACCAACTGAGAAGATTGTTGGCTACAAAGCTCTTCAGTTCATCCACACAATGAAGATCAAGAAGATACTTGGTCACAAAACCCTACGGTGCAAATACACAACAACTTCTTCAAGAGAAAGAGATGAACTAGGTCAAGAACCTTGTCTCCGGTCACAATTTGCTTGAACAGAGTTTGCTCAATGCTTGTGCAACTTGTGTACCGTTTTACGGCTCTTAAAACAATCATTTTATATGTCTAGGGTTAGGAGAAAAGAAGGTCCATAGACAAATTCACGGATCCCAAGAAAATCATAGTTGAATTCTAAAATTCTTAAACCTCGACAGATAGAAGGTGTCGAGAAGCTATCGACTAGCTATCGAGTTTTAATGAATTTGCACTCTTTGCTTGATTTCTTGAACAGACTTGAAGGTTTCAACACTTGATCTTGAAACGTGGTTCCTTGAAGTTTTTAAACACATCCTAAGTCTACCAAAATACAAGTAAAGTGCGTTTTGTCAAAGGATAAGCCAATTAGATAAGATCATGACATATGTTCTTAACATGTGAAACACATATGTCCTAACAAAAATGGTGCACATCACTTAGGATATTAGTGAAATGGTGTGTGTTGACTTCATCACTGTTCATCACTTCTGTTGAAACAGAGGTTAACCAGAAGCAGAGCTTTGAGCTTCTTCAACACTAACCACGATTGCATAAGTATTCCGATGAAGTTGTAACATATCCTTAGCCAAATCAATAGCTATAAAATCAACACTACAACCCATACCTCCCAAATTGAAGTTTTTAATATTACCCCTCAACTTATACTTATTCACAATCATAGCTGAAAGTGATGGGGTTGGATTAAAAACGCTACAATTCACAACAAGGATACCAATATCCTTAGCCTTGACATTAGTGATGGCAAACAAGTTATCCAAAGCTCCAAACATAACTTGTTCAGCCTTTTCTCTTGCTTTTGCCATAGATGGTCTAGGAGGAACGAAATGCAAAGCTTCAGGTGCGTAAGTTTCCTCACCTATACCTGAGCATTCAAGATTCTTGCGTTGAAACTCCAACAACGATTTTGTCAAAGACCTTAGTAAGCTTTGAGTTTTCCATGAACCGTTGGAACTTAAATTGGAGATGTAAAGGTGGACGATAACATGAATAGTCCACAAGGAAAATGGATCTGGGTCTACCCATTATGTAAACAGTGGATGCAAAAACGACAACAGTACAGAAGATAATGACACTAACAAGGTTGTACTAGAGTCGAAGCCAGAGTTGGTGAATGTCATTTGGGTTGAGTTGTGAGGCTTGGATAATAATCATTGTAATGAGAGGGACTAAATAGAAGAAATTGTTAGGTCCAACAGGAGAACTGCTTATGTGGTCCTCCCAACCAATGAGAAAATGTCATTTATGCAAATGTGTAAATGAACTTTCTAATCAGTATAAGGAATAAAAAATAAAAATTACTAGGTAATGTCACATTTGCATAAATATGAGCATTTTATTGATTGAGAGATCAAGGAGGACCACGTTAACAGTCCTCCTGGTGGACCTAATAATTTCTTACTAAACAGAGAGTTAAGAGGTGGAAACTAAGTAATGGTAATCAAGTTTCAAGTATTTAAGATTCACACTTTGAAGGAAATCTAGGAGAATCTGGGTTTGGTGGATCTGAACCCCATCAATTTTGTTTGAGGACTTGGTGCTCATGGTTTTTGGATATTTAAGGTTGAAAGTTTGAAATTTGAGATTGATATGTGTGTTTTTTGAAGTGTTTTTTTAAGGGGAGTTGGATATATAAGGTGTACAATGAAAAATAGGGATATGTCATATGAGAGCCCTCAAAGAGAATTGGGTGAGTTTAGAAAGGATTGGTAAGTTCCATAGTTTATGGTAGTCTCTTGCCCATTTTTACTCACTTGGGACTTCATTGAGTGATTCGCACAATGGGCTACTAAGTGATATGTGTCATCTCTCAAAAGAGCACTCAGCATATACCCATTTATCCAATTATACATTTATATACATAATTAAATACACTTGAAATCTCTAAAATGACTCAAATACCTCCAAAATTACTTAATCATTAAAAATACTCTCAAACTCTCCTAAATAACCCCTTAAAGTCTCCAAAAATGACTAAAATACTCTTCAGCCTTCCAAAATGACAAAAACAATATCCCTTAAAACCTTCGAAATGACCAAAATACCTGAGGATGAGTACATGGTGAGAATTAACCATGATATATTGATGTGAGAGAGAAAGAGAGGAAAGTATTGGGTAGTGATTTGTCAATATTGAGAGACGAGATAAGGATAGTGGTTCAAAAAAATAAAAAATAAAAAAGATAAAAACAAGGGAGGGCAAGCGTCAAGAAGAAAAAAAATAAATCTCTATAACCAATGATTGCATGCCATGTACAATGCATTGAATATTTAAATTTCTCAACTAGGCCAGGTTAGTTGAGTGAGATTTGTCAATATTGGGTGGGTTGAGTTGACCATTTTTACCCCCATAATTCGATAGTTACAATAATGGGGAAAGTAGTATTTAAACCCTAGTTCTAATTAATGATACCCTTATTTCCTCATTTTTTAGAGATGGTTAGAATTTTATACATAATATATTGCCCTGGCAACTTAAGCCAACGCACTTCTCTTACTCTCTCAGGCACTAAATGCCTTGGGAGATACCGACTTGCCCAAATATTGTTGCGGTCTAGTTAATAAGAACTTCAGTTACAAGCATCTTAGAGTTATGATATTAAATTACAATCCCTCTGGCAATTAAACAAGCTATTGAGTAACTTTTTTTTTAATAATTTGATACTTGAAAGAATAAAATTTTAACCTTATATATTTTCGTTAAAAATATCTAAAGGTGTCGATCGGTTAACCTCTCTCTATCTCTCAATAAATAACTCATAACGAAGGCAAAGGAATTTGGATTCCCAAAGTATTAATATGTGATAAACTAATAATAAGCATAGTACAAGTCGAGTAGATACAATCCTTACACGATACGTTGGTAATAGAATTTGCTGTCCCAAAGTATGACCACGTATATTCATTGACATTGTTGACACAATAAATGCAGCTCCTAATGTCAACTCACAGCTGTCTGTTCGATTGACCGTACCGTTTTTCATTAAATTCATGAATTAAATCCTCATCAAAAGAGCTCTGTATCCGTGCAAACATATCCACAGCCTCACAGCTACGCCATTCATTTCGATTTATTCAATACCGTGTGTGAAATGAAACTAGAATTTTCTCTTACAGCAAAACAAACCCGAAATAAATACTTGCCGTTCTATGAAGGAAAAAGATGATGTTTTTGCTGCAATGGAAAAGCTTTAAAGATTGAACCAACTAAATTTGGGAGAGGGGACCCTTTTGAAGGCTATAAATTTATAGGAGAAATAAATAAGGGGGTATGTGTCTCTATGCATACGGCAAAACATTGCATTATAATTAATTTTTATGGGAAATGTCAACATACACAGTAAGGTATCTATACGTTAAAAATGATTCATTGTGGAGTTCACCTAATAAATTTTTTTTATAAATTTAAATTGATGAGATGACTGAAAATATTAAACGAAACTATACTATTGGTCACTGAAATTTACCCTGTGAGCACAATTGGTTTTTTAAATTTCAAGTAAGCACTATTAATCTCTTCAAGAGGTGGGAGAGGCAGGCAAGTGCCCCCCAATGAACTTCCAAAAATTTTCACTACTAATATAGTACATATATATATATATATATATATATATATATATATATATATATATATATCCTTACGCCCTTCCTGACAAAAGAAGACACTAGGCGTAGTTGTGCACACCTAATAATGATTTGAAAAAAAAGAAAAAAAGAAAAAGAAAATTCTATAGCACAATGAAATAGGAATCATACAACGTCATCCTACTGCCATAAGGAAATAGGAAATCACGTGGGAATGAGACCCACCTAATAATGATTTAAAAAAAAAAAAATCCTACAGCAAAACAAAATAAGAAAGATATATTCAAGACTATTGAGTGTGAACAAATTATGCAGCGATTTTAAAATATGAAAAATCGTCAAGAACAATTGAGTAAATTAATCTATGTGTGAAAAGACAAATTAAAGTTTAGATTTTAATTTAGATTTTATATGACAATTACATTAGCATATAGTTGTTTATTTATTTTGTTATTAATATTGATTAATTTTTTTAGATTAGTTTTTAACTTTTAATCTTGCTACCCCTAACTTAAATTCACAGCTCCGCCACTGAGTCCCTTAAGTTTAAAAAATGAGCAATGTTAGTTTTTTTGTTAATTTATGTAAGTGTTGATGCCTATGTGACTAACAGAACATTGACGTGACATCTTTTTAATTGATGTGGCATTTCTTTTTATTAAAATATTAGTAATTTTGTATAGTTTTAGAACGTCACTTGAAATGGACAGCCCAACTGGTCTCGATGGGTGGTCACTGAAGAGACGCCGGCAATGAAAATTCTTTTTTTTTTTCAAAATGTTTTGGTTTTTTACTTTTTTTTTGTTTTAAATATCAATAGATTCTTAACTTAAAATTGACTAGGAAGTTTTTCTTCAAAATAGCTTATATGTCATAGTTACATGTTTGTTAAAATCTTGTAGTAAAAGTGTAAAACTTGCAATAGTTTTAGCATTTTAATATATAATTAAAAATGCCACATCAATTAAAAAGAAGACTTGTCAATGTTTCGTTAGCCACAAAGACATTAATACTAATGGCAGTTAACAACAGAACTAACATTGTTAATTTTTAAACTTAAGGGATTAATAGTACTCATTTGAAACTTGAGGAACCAATTGTGCTTACAAGGTAAACTTAA
The DNA here is from genome assembly GCA_023055345.1 of Quercus wislizeni. NCBI lineage: Eukaryota > Viridiplantae > Streptophyta > Magnoliopsida > Fagales > Fagaceae > Quercus > Quercus wislizeni. Next base: position 36,763,801 of record JALGQJ010000005.1, on the reverse strand, counting down.
AAGAACCAATAGTATAGTTTCACTAAAATATTACTCAAGTAACAAGTGAAACTAAAAAAAAAATTAGCTTTATTAACTCTACATCCTATAAATTAGTCAAATCTGGCATAAGCAAAATGATTTAATATAAAACTATTTCTTAATGGCCAACATAAGAGGGGCCAGTTAACACTACCCTTTGTTTCAATTTTTAATGTGTTAAAATAGAATATCTAAAAGTTGAAACATAAAAAGAAAATGTAAAAGTTAGGTTGTAATTTTTACAAAATCTAGCTTTTAGATTTTCTTTTCCCTTGATTTTTTAGTTTTTTAAGGTTTTGAAAGGAGAGAGATATAAAAGAGTAACAAAAATACTAATTTGCCCCCTATTTTTAATAGAGGTGGATAACAAGAGAGAAATGAAACTAATCTCAGGTGGGTAAAGTGCCAATTTTTAAACCACATGTAGGCAAAGTGTTTTTCGGGCAAACCACAAGAGGGCAAAATATAATTTCCCTTATTTTTTATTTTGTTTTAAATTTTGGATAAGTTTGTTTTGAATGCATGGATTAGTAAGAGAGTGTCTTTATTTTGTAGGCATTTTAAGTGGAATTTGAGATATATTTTTGCCATATTGTCTCTAAGTTTTGTGTCTATTAAACGCAGGGTTTAGATGCATTTCTAAATTACATAAAAGTTTAGTCCAAAAGGGGAAATTCTGTTATCAATAGTATAAATAAGAAATCTAAGTTCAAAGTCTAGCTATATCAAAAATCAATGGAGGTATGGACGTCCAAGATGTTCAAGCGTTTAATTTAGCTTTACTAGCTAAACAAGCATGGTGATTAATTCACAACACTCATTCCCTATTCTATCGGGTGTATACGTCTAGGTACTTTTCTACATGCCCTTTTATTGTTGCTAGCCTTGGCAATAATCCTTTATATTTGTGGCGTAGCTTGTTGGCAGCAAGGGATATCATAAAGAAAGGGTCAATGTGGATGGTGGGCGATGGGGAACTATTGAAGCTTCAACTTATAATTGGTTGTCTCAAAAGCCAGTGTTTCTAGGAGAACCTCGGCCTAATTAAATGCGAGGGACCTCATTGATTCGGCCACTATGCAGTGGGATAGAGATAAAAATCAATTGGGATCCTGTCATCTTGGTCTCCAAATGGAGCAGAAAGAATAGGCTTAAATCCTATCATATTGATTTATATATATTATGAATGGTTGATTTTGACGTGGACATGGATAGAAATTTTTTTTTTTTTTTTTTTTTTTTGAATAGAAGATTAGAAGAATTCAGCTACGTTAAGCATTGAATTTTCAGCACCATGGGCCACTCCTAGTCGTATGGCTTACTTTTTAAGCCCTATAATAAGAACTAGTAAGCGAGTGTTACATAAGTAGTTGGATTGTGTGGCATGTATAAGGTACATATTAAAATCGAAGTTTGAGTAGTTTCAACTCAATATTAATTGGAATAGGTTGCAGACTGCAGTGTTAGAATTAACCAAAAATAGAAATAAAAATTGCAGTGTTACATAAGCAGTTAGGGTATATAACACTCTCAAATAGATGTGTGACATATACAAGACACAATCAAATGAAAAAGTATGGTTTACCTTTTGTGCATAGAGCTAAGTTAGAGTGTTAAATAAGTAGTTAGAACTTAGAACATGTGACATGTATAAGACACAAATCAAAGTCAAAGTTGAAATAGTTTATACTCCATATTAAGTGGAATAAGTTGGGTTATTGCACATGTTGTGGGGATGTGTGATATGAACAAGATATCAAATCAAAACCTAAGTTTGGTAATTTTGGTAGTTTTAGTGAGTTCTAGTTAGCTCAATTGATAAAATCTCTGATAGTTGAATAAGAAATTTAGGATTCAATCCCTACCTACACAAAAAACCAATTGGTGTCTTGGTCCAATGATAAAGAGTTATCATCGTAAACGAACGCCATAAGTTGAAACCCTCTATAAAAAAATTAAAAAATTAAAAAAAAAAAGTTTAACTCTATAGTGACTAGATTATTTGATGCCCTTATAGATATGATAGAATTTAAATTTATGACATTCTCTCTATGATTTTTTTTTTTTTTTTTTTTTTTTTTTTTTTTTTTTTACCATCAAGCTAAGATACAAATGGATTTTTTTAAAGTGTAAAGTGTAAACAAGATTCTTGCCTGTTAGTTTTAGATCCCTATAAAAACTCAATTGTTTAACCTAATTAATTAACCAAGTGAATACTTAGGTTTATTATTTAGATCTAGGTTAAAACAAAACAATCATATCATGCAAAGAAGCTGAAAATAAAGAATACAATGATATGATCACCTAGGAAAACCAAACTGGTAAAAAACCTGGGGAGGATTTAACCTAGTTATCTTCAAAGTAAAAAGCAAATCCACTATAGAGAATCAAAGTTTGCTGTAAGGTTGAATTTAATCAATCATCTTGTTGGTTTTATTCCGTGCCAAATTTGCTTGTATTTTAGCAGTTAGTAACCCTGTATTTAGGTGAGAATCATGTAAGGGTAGTATGTGAGAGAGTGTGAAGAATTGCTTAAGTTTGTGCAAAGAAGCAGGGAATTGCGGCTGGATTTCGCGGGTGGCTCGCGGCCGCAAGCCGCCAAAATGATGCACACGTGTCAAGCATGCCAGAAGCTAAAGCATTGCACCAGCTGTTCACTACAGGACAAAAGTCCCAGGCTGGCCAGGTCGTTTGCTTGCGGCTTGAACTCGCAACTCAACCCAGTCGCGAGGTCAAGTCGCTAGAACACCCTGTTTGGGAAAATCTGACTTTTCACATTCCTTCTTACCCTACTATATATATACCCTTATACCTATGATTTAGAAAGATCTTCTAGAGAGAATTTTAAGAGAGAAACCCTAGAGAAAACAAGATTAACTCATCCACAATCTTTACCTAAGAGACTCTTCAAATTCCTCTACTCTCTTCCTCTCCATTGTTAAATCCTTGAAAGGCTCATCACCAAAACCTTCTCTCACCATATCCATTTCTGTGAGATGGCTATTTGGTGCTTTGGAAAGCAGTTAGGAAAGAACCAATTTCACATTGGTTGATGCTATGGTCAAGTAGCGGAATCCGGGAAGCTAGAAAAGAAATAAATTCAGCGCAACCTCGTTGGAACAAGAAGCTTGGAGGGCTTAGGTACATTGGGTAGATTAGGTTTGGAGGGTCTATTGTTGTTCATGTATCCCAACTACATTTTCTAGTGGATTACTTACCGCTTGGAAGGCGGCAGAGAGGTTTTACACCGAGGGCTTCGGTTTCTTCTTCGATAACACATCGTTGTGTTGTCCTTGTATTTGCATCTCTCTTCCCTTATCTTTGCCTTTTATTTTCTGCTATGGATGTGATTTTAAATAGGCTTAGATTGTTTATCAATTCTGTTTATAGCTTGTGTTCATTTTCCGCACACTTTGTGTTTGTCATAAAGTTTGAATTGGTAATTTTAAGTTGAGGGTCTAAACGTTCATAGTGTATTTTACACTATTTGAACTTTCAATTGGTATCAAAGCGGGTGCACTCTTTGTGGTTTAAACACCTTAGTGCGATCCTTGACCCCGTATTAAGATAGACCGGTCTAAATCTTTGAATGTTCCACCATTTTTTGATGGAAACAATTATGCCTTTTGGAAAGTCCGGATGAGGGCAATCTTGTGTTCAATTGATGATACTGTTTGGGATGTCGTAGAAGTAGGTTGGACTAGGCCAGAGGCTGCTAAATCCACTTGGGATAAAGCAGCCCTTGCGGCAGCTAATGCTAATAGTAAAGCCTTGAATGCAATTTTCTATGGTGTTTCTCCAGATGAGTTTCATAGGATTTCACACATTACCGTTGCCAAAGAAGCATGGTAGATATTGGAAACCACCTACGAAGGAATGAAGAAAGTGAAAGACACCAAGTTGCAAATGCTGACCACTCAGTTCGAGGAACTCAAAATGAGTGAGGATGAGTCCTTTTACTCTTTCTATAGCAAGCTGAATGAAGTAGTTGTCAGCAAATTCAATTTGGGGGAGAAAACGAAGGATTCTAAAATAGTAAGGAAGATCCTTCGGTCATTGCCGAAAAGCTTTCGTGCCAAGGTGACAACGATTGAAGAGAGCAAGGACCTTGATGATATCAAAGTCCAAGAGCTGATTGATTCTCTTCAGACCTATGAATTGTCATTGCCCAATCAAAGAAAGAGCAAATCCCTTACTCTCAAGATTGTAAATGAAATGGTGGATGTTCATGACTCTTTGGATGATGATGCAGTCGAGAAAGACGTTGCCTATCTTGCAAAGAATTTCTGAAAATTTTTGAAGTTCAAAAACAGTGGTAAATTTGGTGATAAGGGGAAATTCCAAAGTTCATGAATGGAGAAAAGGGAATTCAAAAAGAAAGATGGAAAAGAATCTCAATCTACATAAGGTGTCAGTTGTTTTGAATGCAACGGGCATGGACACTTTAAGAAAGAATGTCCGAATTATTTGAAATCGAAAGGCAAGGTGTATGCCACAGCACTTATTGACTCGAACTCTTCAAATTCTGATTCTGATGAGAGCTGTGACGAAGAAGGAAATTACTCCGCATTTATGGCTATTGATCATGTCGAGTCTTCGAAAGACTTGAATTTGCTTGTGCAAGAACTTGGGGAACATAGTGATGAAGAATCCATAGGAATTGTGGAAGAGTCGGATGTTGAAGAAGATAAGAATGTAGCCTGTCTTCAAGAGAATTATAATTCTCTTCTTGAAAAATCAGGAGAGTATGCACGTGTGGCCAAGGCGGTTGTGAAGAAGATAAAGAAAGCCGAGGAGGACTATAGGAGTTTTCTAATGTGTCATAAAGAAGCTAAGTGTGAGATAGAGAAGCTGAATGGTGAGTTATCAGAAGCTTACACAAAAGTGAGATTTCTTGAGCAAGAGGTTGTGCAAGCCAATGCCAAGATAGAGAGGGTCTCCACCAAGAAGTTAAATGATGTCATTTCATCTCAAAAATAGTTCTCAGACAAGTCCGGTTTGGGATATACGGGAGGAAGTAGTTCATCGGGCAATGTCACCAAAGAAGTGAAGTTTATAAAGGCCAAAGAGCAAATTGAAGTTAGTCCTACTACTGAGAAACCCAAGATGGAGGAAAAGAGGAATGTGGATGACAAACGGATGTTGAACAACTCTCATAAGCAATCTGTGGGCAAGTCTGAATCCCGAGCCAAGTCTCGTCCCCAACCACAAAGAGGTCCTAGATCAAACTATGTGTGTCACCACTGCGGACTTCAAGGGCACACTCGACCAAATTGTCAAAAGCTGAGAGCAATGAATAATGCAAGTGCTCCAAGGTCTCGAGGACCTAGACATGACAAGAGAAATTGGGCTGGTGAACCGTCAAGAGGCCAAAATGGTGATCCCGAAATGATGGACGTGATGAAGATGATTGGTGCATTCACCAACTGCTTGGAAAGCTTCACACGAAGGTTTGAAAGCCCTAACTCCCATACCCAATCCTATAAGGATATCACCCTAAACGCAAGTGACATGTGGGGAAAAATGGTACTCATGCATAAGCATTACAACATGTCCATGCATCAATACTTCCTATGCTTTGTGACTTTGTTTGGTTGTTTGGTTATTGATTATGTGATTTGAAATTTGTTTGTTTGTTTTGCATTCTTTCATACAAATTGTTTTCACTGTTGCTTTTGATCAATCTTTTCATTCTTATGTGTCAAAAATCCAAAAACCATATAAAAAGTAAAAAGTTAAAAGTTTGATTGACATTGTTGAGTTTTGTCTCAAAACTTGTTTTGCCTTGTACCTTTGTGCTAATGGCTTTGTGCATTTACGAGCGTAGCTTGTTCCTTTGCACTTTTATCACTGTAGAAGAAATCTTGAAATCTATGTGACTATTGTAAATAAATCTTCAAACTTGACATGAATGATTAGTGAATAGTTTTTGTTAATCTTGAGACATGCATAGACTTGTGCCTTTATATCTTCCCACTCTTTATTTTTTTGTTTTTGCTAAAAAGAGCTTTCCAAATGTAAATCTCCAAATAAAAAGAGATATTAAGCTGCAAAAGCCTGTTGCACATACTAGTATTCGACTAGGAAAAATATCAAAAGTCATTCTCACAATGAGATGTAATTGTAAAAAGATCTACTGTTATGACTGGAAAAAAAAAAAAAAAAGCTCCAAGTTATGTTATCAAGTCTTATGAGAGGTCATATATGCATACTTCTATAATTGAGATGGGTCACATGATTTAGTGCTAATTGTGTATGCCTTGGTTAAATTGATCATTGAAACTTCACATTAGACTAAGGACTATCTCATTGTTGATATCCACACACAACACACAAGTTTATGTTCAATGAATGCCATATCCATTTCTGTGATTGTACTTGTTAAAATGTGTTTTCACATGCTTAATCTTTATTGATTCAAACACAAAAAGATTTTTGAGTGTTTTAGGTGTTTTTGGAAAGTACTTTGTTTTTACAAAAACTGAAAAATTTCAAAAACAGTGTTTCCCTGTTTTGGCAACTCAGTCACGGGTCATCCAAGTCGCATACTACAGCTGCGAGCTTGCGTGTTATTTTTGGTGACTTGTTCGCAAGTGAAAGGTCCAGTCGCGAGGGGTACACAGAGATTTTCGTGGCTCAGTTCGCGACTCTCTCGTGGGTAGACCTTCCAGTCGCAAAAAACACTTAGAAAATTTTTTCACAATTTTGTCTTTGAATGTTTTGGCGGCTTGCCCTAGCAACTTGTTGGCAACTCACTTCAATCTCAAAAAACGCGTGTTTTGCGTTTCAAAGACAGTTTCTTTAAATTTTTTCAGTTTTCCCCTCGACTTTTTGTGATTGTTCACTGTCTTCCCCATTTCTTTCTCAACTGAAACTGACCCAAACACTCCTCAAACTCCATTTCTGCATCATTTCTTCTCCAATCTTCAAGAAAAGGTATGGGTTTTCTCTATCTCACTTCATTTTCCATGTTTTGAGTCTGCTTTTCTTGTTTCTATGAGTGTATTGGTGTCATTATGTTTTTGAAAAATGTCATGCTCATTCAAGGGTTTGCTTTATCTTGGTGATTGTTCATTGTTTGAGAGTTAGTGTTTTTGACTTTATTATTGGTGTTTATATGATGTTTGGGGTCTGTGCACTGTTTCATGAATATCATGTTTATAGTATTCTATCATATTATTTGTCATTTGAATCCTTGTAATGCTCAGTGCCAACTTGATTCTGAGCTATTAATGTTTATCTCCATAATTGCTTGCCTATTCCACTTATCGTGTCCATGTTGCTTTTGATTACTTGTCTCTAACCTGATTCTTGTTTTTGTGATTGAGTGAAATCTCCCTGTTTTACATTCTTATACCTAAATCTAATCAAACTGATGTGTGTGCCTTGTGGTATTGCATTTGGTTCTTTGCTTTGTGACTAGTCTCTTGCAGATGACTCGTCGTTCTCCTAAAGGCAAAAACATTGTAACCAATGATCAATCAACTCTGATTGCTAAACAGACTCGACTATCATCTCAATCATCTAAAGACTCCAATTGTGAGAGGTTTAGAACTCCTCTTAACTCACACATCTACTCAAGCATCTTTGACTTGGCATCTCCTATAGTGGAACGTGTGGTTGAGTTTAACACTTTGAAGACCATTTTTGTCCCTCAGATCTTTGAATCAAGAGATTGGGCAGCCTTATTCGGGAATTTTGAAGACCCAATGGATGAATAGGTCAAAGAATGCTACTCCAATATTAGTGACCTTGGAGTTGAACTGATTTGCTGGGTGAGAGGAAAGAAATTTATCATCAACCCGAACTCCATAGCCAAAATTCTCCACATCACAAGACCTCAGAATGTGAATCTAACTCCCTATGATGATAGAACTCCAGAGATTCACGACATTCTACAAGTTCTTGGACCTGACCATGAAGTCTCTAGTAAAGGCACATCCATAAGTATTGCCAAGTTTGCACCTGAGCTGACTACTTTGAAGCTGATCATGTTTTCCAATCTTTATCCGCTATCCAACACAACTTTCATCAATCTTGAAAGAGCTCAATTCCTATGTGATCTTATTACAGTAATGTCCATTGATATCTGTGTCCACATCTTTCAAACCATAAGGAAGACTGCGGCTCGATCAGCAGCACGAGGATGTATTCCATTTTGCAGTCTCATTATGAAGTTCATTCTTCGTGAAGGTATTAATCCTCCCTCAGATGGAAAAATGATAACCCATCCGCGTCTAATTTCTATGATCACTCTCCAAGCAAGCAAGAGTCATTCTTCTAGAACTCCTAAGAGTGAATCATTCACATATGAAACTCCACATGTTCATGCTCTAGTTACACCTGCCCAATCAACTGGCACTTCATCCATTCCCCATGGGTTTCAAATAGCCAAGCAAAGCCACTTGATTACGAATGTAGCTCATCAGATATCCGAGTTAGAACGGCTTCTTCACTCCTTTCACAATCAAACTCAAATGCTTCTCACAACTATTGAGACACAACTAGATGCTATTCAACAGAAGCTAGAAGAAAGCCTTTAGCTATTCGTGCCAAAAAGGGGGAAAGTAGTAGCACATAATTAGGGGGAGAGCAGCACAAGAATGAGAAGGAGTGTGCATATTGAAAGGGGGAGTTGTGTGCTCACATATATTTATACCTATCTTTACTTTTTTTTGTTTATGGTTATAGTTTTGTGTTTTGGATAATTGTTGTTATTATGGGTTGGGTTTGTTACACTGTGATTATGGTTAATGTGTGTTTTAAACTTATAACTCATGGATGGTTTTGAAACTTTGGTATATTTTATATATTGATGATGTTTTTTAGTATATAATGTGGTTTGTACCCATGTTACTTTTGTAAGTTTTTAGGGTTTTGTTTTATGCATAGTTTGTAGGCTTTATGGTGTGTACCATGCTTTAAGCAGCCTTTATGCACTGTTTATTCAGTACTTCTAACTAAATATCATGCATTTTCTTTTTAAGTACTGTCACTCTTGTGCCCTTGTAGGATTGTTCCTAGATGCATATACTTAGTGTATTATGCATTGGTTGAGTGTTGGGCATGCAAGTGATTTGCATTGAGTTTATTAGCTTGTATGTCCAAGTGTGAATGAGTATTGTGGTCACTACCTTGTAGTGATTGCTTGTTTAATCAAGCCAAGGTTTGTTTCTTAACTCCATCTTTGCTTGATCACATCATGCTTGCTTCATATGCATTTCATGCTTTTCTGCATACAATGATTATGGTGTATTGTTGTATTTCAGGAGATTCATGTTTATATGATTCAAGAACTTCATAGTTTCTATAATTAGGTGTGAGTGAGTTATGTTCAACTGTTCCCAACTCACATATTAAGTCTAGAGTTTATTTTAGTGTTTTGTCACGGAATAGCCAAAGGGGGAGATTGTAAGGTTGAATTTAATCAACCATCTTGTTGGCTTTATTCTGCGCCAAATTTGCTTGTATTTTAGCAATTAGTAACCCTATATTTAGGTGGAATCATGTAAAGGTAGTGTGTGAGAGAGTGTGAAGAATTGCTCAAGTTTGTGCAAAGAAGCAGGGACTCGCGGCTAGATCTCGCGGGTGACTCGTGGCTGCAAGCCGCCAGAATGATGCACACATGCCAAGCATGCCAAAAGCTAAAGCATCGCGCCAGCTGTTCACTACAGGACAAAAGTCCCAAGCTGTTTGCTCGTGGCTTGAACTCAGGACTCAACCCAGTCGCGAGGTCAAGTCGCCAAAACACCCTATTTGGGAAAATCTGACTTTTCACATTCCTTCTTACCCTACTATATATATACCCTTATACCCACGATTTAGAGAGAGCTTCTAGAGAGAATTTTGAGAGAGAAACCCTAGAGAAAACAAGATTGACTCATCCACAATCTTTACCTAAGAGACTCTTGAAATTCCTCTACTCTCTTCCTCTCCATTGTCAAATCTTTGAGAGGCTCATCACCAAAACCTTTTCTCACCATATCTATTTATGTGAGAGGGCTGTTTGGTGCTTTGGGAAGCAGTTAGGAAGGAACCAATTTCACATTGGTTAATGCTATGATCAAGTAGCGGAATCCTGGAAGCTAGAAAAGAAATAGGTTCGGCGCAACCTCGTTGGAGCAAGAAGCTTGGAGGGCTTAGGTACATTAGGTAGATTAGGCTTGGAAGGTCTATTGCTATTCATGTATCCCAACTACATTTTCTAGTGGATTACTTACTGCTTGGAGGGCGGCAGAGAGGTTTTACGCCGAGGGCTTCGGTTTTTTCTTCGATAACACATCGTTGTGTTGTCTTTGTGTTTGCATCTCTCTTCCCTTATTTTTGCCTTTTATTTTCTACTGTGGATGTGATTTTAAATAGGCTTAGATTATTTATCAATTCTGTTTATAGCTTGTGTTCATTTTCCACACACTTTGTGTTTGTTATAAAACTTGAATTGGTAATTTTAATTTGGGGGTCTAAACGTTCATAGTATATTTTACCCTATTTGAACTTTCATTTACAATAAGATTTAGACCACTAACATCCTATTGTTACTACATGTAAAACTTACTGACACGATTACGTGCAAGCTTCTAATTCACAAACTCTTTCTCTATTAGACCTTTGCAACACAAGCACCCATACTTGTGATAAAAAAACATAAATTCTCCTATTTGTGACTCCAAGACTACCCTTGAAGGTTTAGATCATCAGCACATTTGATGACCAAAGAAGGCAGCAACTTTTACAATATCAGATCTTGAGATTCCTCAAGGAATAACATTGGTAGAAGACATTAAAGAGCTTTTGGGTACAAAACCCTAGATCTACAAAAGAGGCACACTCCTTTCTCTCTGAAAAGTTTTATACAAATGTGCTTAGGGTTTCCTTTATATACTAGGAGTGTTTTACTTGAAACCCAATACGTTCAAGTAGAGTTTAAGTTGAAATAGAATTCTGCAAATACATGTTTCGATCAATTAAGCCTGTCTTTCGATTGATTGAACTAGGCAGTTTCTAAATCTTCTTTTTGCAGCTTACTTGTTCTTAAATCTTGACTTGAATCACCTTGAGCATTGTCTAATAATACCTATAGGCTCTAGGATCTATATCTAGACAAGTTTGTATTCATGATTTGCCAATTTTTCTAAACTTTTAGAACCTAACAATCTCCCCTTTTTGCAATTTGTGACAAAACTTCCATACAAAATGAAATGCTCAAATACAAGAACTATCCAATACAATAAAATGCACAAATACATCACAAATCCCAATCTAAGACTCCTAACCTAGAAGTTGCAAGAAGAGGTAGAATGTCTTGATCAGAATGTACTTGTCTTTCCTGAAAACACTCAAAAGAACACATCACCGCATGTGTGGAAAGAAAGACATATGAACAATATGAAACACAAATATAAAAAATAAATTCTAACTCTCCCCCTAAGTTAAATACATCAAAAAGTTTTTATATTCTCCCCCTTTCAAAAACAATTTTATCTCCCCCTAAACAAAACATTTTAAAAAAATTTTAAACAGGATTCCCACATTTCATCTATTTCTCCCAATTTTTTTCACTTATTGACAAAGACTACTCAAACAAAGAGTAAATAGTAAACATACGCAACAAAAGATAAGAGAAAATAGAGAATCAAGGGAACACAAAACAATTTAGCTTTATAGAAAATAGATGCAACTCCCCCTATAAACAACAAAGGTTTTAAAAAAAAAAAAAAAAAAAACTTATCTCCCCTTATAAAAATAGGAAAAACAAAACATGTTTTGGGAAAACAGTTTTGGGGAAAATTTAGGAGGTGGGGAAAAAAAACACGAACCAAACTCGAAAAAAAACACGAACCAAACTCAAAAAAAAATTGAGGTTACACATGAACACAAATATTTACTCTTTCAATAAAAGCAAACTTGACACTATGTAACCCATAAACAGATGGTGTTTGAACTCAAATATAGTAGAGAAAATATTTGCACATTATTATCCATCATATCTCTTTAGAAAAATATTTTCTGCAGTTTACACATAAAAATAGCATATACTAAACTGTACAAAATTCAAAAATTAATCAATCAATTTTTAAATCAAGTTGAGTACCAAATTTAGCAAAGTGTATGCATGTTATATGTGAATACAATGAGAGATATGACTACAAAAATGCAAGATGGATACAAAAAACAATGCAATGAATATGAATCCTAAACACAAATGATGCATGAAAAGACAGATTGGTCAAAAACTTAAAAACTAAAAATTTTTTAGTTTCGATCGATCGAGCATCGATCGAATACCAATCGAGTTAGACAGAGAGCAATGATTAAAAATCAAGGGATTTTCAATCTGTCAAAAACACATTCGATCAATAAAAATTATGGAAATTTGAATTTTTGAAAAAACTGCAAAAGATTATACAGAAACACCTCAACCCAAGTAATTTCATAAATGAAATGCATGAGAATGAGTTTAAAATTTTTCCACAAACATTAGTTTTCAACCCGGAACTTTAAAACAAGGTTTTTAATCATCAAAAACACAATTTTTGCCAACCCTTAAACATATTTTGCATCAAACACCATAGAAAACATAATCTTAGATGGCCAAACTAGATTCACACACAATTTCATGTTCTATGTTTAGCAAAAAATAATTTGTGTAGTGTGTGCAACTAGTAAAATATGTAGACAGAGATTAATCACAATTTCTACATTACTTGTCACATAAGTTTGAAAGTGACTTTCACCTAAAGAGTTACATCATATAACTCTCACATCTCCCTAAAAACAAGCTTGCAATCATGTAATTTTTTTTTTTTTTAGCCTTATAATGTACATGCATTTTTTATTTCTTTGCCTTTTTTTTATTATATTATTATAAAACTACACCTTATTTTATTTTTGTGCATATGCTACACTTTCTCGAGCACAAAATCTTACGATATGTACTAAGGTGTTTATGATTGGCTAGTAAACAGTGGTGAGATGGTTATTTATGCATTTCTCTTAGGATTTTCTAATCCTAACAATCAAAAGCATGTGACTTAAAATCAAGATCATGTGATTAAAAACTATAAACAACCCTCACACAACATACACTACATAGCTAAAACTAGCAAAGTGCAGAAAATAAGCTCAAGCAACCTAAACAAGGTACACAGACATGTTATGTAAAGATAATATGGTCAACCTTAACTACACATCCGTGATATGTAATACAAAAGAAATTAAAATCTTTTTGGTTTCAAAAAAAATTTTATGACCAAAACTAAAAGCACACATTATGCTAAATGATTAAAATGCAAAAACAATGCATGATAGTGCTAAACTAAGCTATAGACGGTACACAAATAAGAAATATTAATTTCTTAATTAACCCATGAGTAAATATACAAAATAGTACATACTCATACAAAATCATATTTATCTCAAAATAATCATGCACTTAGTTGAGCAATACATAATATTCAAGTTTCTCCACAATGTCAAGCATGTTCTAAATCAAGAGAGAGATATCATAAATCATGTAATCCTCAAGAAAATTAAAACTAAACACAAAATAAAATATTTTTTTCTTTTTGAAAATTTTCAATGTTTTTGGATTTTTTTTTTAATTAAAAACAACCAAAAACAGAAACAAAACATGTCCACAAATAATTGAAAGAATTAAATTAGGGATAAGTAAACAACACTGAAATACTGCAAATTCCTTTCACAAGCCTCAAAAATATCAATTGAAACAATAGTGTCCTTTTTATTCAAAACATCATAATAAAAAACAATAAGACACTTAAAATTATCCATGATAACAGGGATCAATGATCAAATCTAGGTATAATAACCTAAATCAAGAGCTAACCTGCTTTGATACCATTTGTTAATTTTAGATCCTTGTAAAAACTAGATTGTTTAACCTAATTAATTAACCAAGTGAATACTTAAGTTTATTATTTAGATCTAGGTTAAAACAAAACAATCATATCTTGCAAAGTAACAGAAAATAAAGAACACAATGATATGATCACCCAAGAAAACAAAACCGGTAAAAAACCTAAGGAAGATTTAACCTAACTATCCTGAAGGTAAAAAACAAATCCATTATAGAGAATCGAAGTTTACAATAAGATTTAGACCACTAACATCCTATTGCTACTACATGTAAAACTTACTGACACAATCACGTGCAAAGTCCAAATCCACAGACTCTTTCTCTATTAGGCATTTGCAACACAAGCACCCACACTGGTGATAAAAAATATAAACTCTCCTATTTGTGACTCCAAGACCACCCTTAAAAGTTTAGATCATCAACACCTTTGATGACTAGAAAATGCGGCAACTTTTACAACACCGGATCCTAAGATTCTTCAAGGAATAACACTAGTATAAGATATTAGAGAGCTTTTGGGTACAAAACACTAAATCTACAAAAAAAAAAGGCACACTCCTCTCTCTCTGAAAAGCCTTATAAAAATGTGTTTAGGGTTTCCTTTATATACTAGGAGTGTTTTACTTAAAACCCAATATATTTAAGTAGAGTTTGGGCTGAAATAGAATTCTGAAGATACGTGTTTCGATCGGTCAAGCCTGTCTTTCGATCGATTGAACTAGGCAATTTCTGAAATCTTCTTTCTGCAGCTTACTTATTCTTGAATCTTGACTTGAATCACCTTGAACTTTGTCTAATAATACCTATAGGCTCTAAGATCTATATCTAGATAAGTTTGTGTTCACGATTTGCCAATTGTTCTAAACTTTTAGAACCTAACATTGCTTATATCATTTATTGACAATAAAATATTTTACGAATTGAGCTAAATGAAATCCGCATTTGATATCTTTTTATAATGATTGATTAAAAGAGAAAAATTAATTAATAGAATCCCAAATTTAACTTGAAAATATATAGTATATTTATTTATTTATTTTCACTTAAACATGAGTGTAGATGGTGCCTGTTACTTCTAATTTATGTATCAGTGTTAATTATTATTATTATATAATATTACTTAGAAATTAGAATGTTATCCTAATTCTATCAAATTGCCACTATTAAAAGACTGATCATATATGTTCTGATATTCATATGGTCCCCAAAACCCTCTCCATTCTACAATTCTATATTCCCAATTGCAATTTTTATTACTAATGTCTCTCATAGTATAGTATCATTATTCAAATCGATAAGGTTTCAATAAATTAATTAAAAAAAAGAGTTTAATTATTAAATTGTGAATCTAGTATATGGTTATTTATTCGTTCCCATCTTTTCTGGCGCCATGTCCACAAGTTCTGCCAAAAAATCGTCATCCATATATGTCATTTGCAATCTTATATTTTTACAATTAATTTCAGAGAGGCAAAGCTTTGCTCAATCAACACCCTCCCCTGATGAGTCTATTCTCAATAGGCATTACCTAGTGTAGAGAGCAATTAAATAAGAAATTTTCTTGGCACCAACCAAAACTGCTAGCTAGTAATGCACTAATGCCTGTTTAATTTTTTGTGTATAACTTAGAATATTTATAATTTATCTCAAAATCATATGAAGTATTGGTAAAGAGATCCAGACTAATGCATATCATGATCTATTACAAACAAGATGATCAACCCTCTATTAGTTATTTGTTGACCACAAAGTTTGCATGGGAGCCCACTTTCAATTTGAATTTGATCTAAAGGATGAACTGATCATATAAATCAGGTTTTTTTTTTTTTTTTTTCGTTTTTAAAGGGTAAGGGGATGGTTAGATGGTCACAAATGACAAATCAGTTTTTCTCTACCCAAAACCAAAAAAAAAAAAAAAAAAAAGAATGGTCACAAACCAATGAACCGTCCAAAATTTTGAATTGATATAGAAAATTTTAAAAATTAAAATTATAAAAAATAAAATAAAAAAACTAGATATACACCCAAAAAAAAAAAAAAAAAAAAGCAGATTTTTAGAGGGAAAAAAATAAAAACGCACGGATTTATTTGAAATGTTTGATTTTTTTTTTTTAAATATTAGGATATTATTAGTTTTTTTTTTTTTTTTCCAGAGAGTTTCTACAAATGACATCCACTTCTAATGATAATAATGACTCTTTATCATCATACTAAAATTTTACCATATGAGCTAATTGCAACCCACATGATTTATTAGTTTAATTTGACTAAATAGCTGTACTTTCTTTTGATTTT
Source organism: Quercus wislizeni (assembly GCA_023055345.1). NCBI lineage: Eukaryota > Viridiplantae > Streptophyta > Magnoliopsida > Fagales > Fagaceae > Quercus > Quercus wislizeni. The sequence continues at coordinate 36,747,609 of JALGQJ010000005.1, read as the reverse complement.
GCACTTAGTGCGTGTTTGATAAGAGGATTTAAATACAACTAGATAACTTCACGCGCGATGCATGGATCCTTTCAAATTCATTTAAAATAATTTTTTATGCTTTTTAAGACCTATTTATAATACTTATTTTATTGTATAATATTTATGTTTTACCAAAATATTGCGGAATGCTTTGAAACTCAATTTTATTAATTGATATTATATATATATATATATATATATATATATATATATATAAACCATTGAATTGGTTTCTAAATATTAAGTGAAATTGCTCTACTAATCTTAATTTATGAGGTTAGAATAGTCAAGTTTTTTGACATTTGTAGGAGACTACCATATTATATTATTTGTAGAATTTATTTTTTAAATTGATTAAATGATTTTGAAATTTATAAATTTAAATTCAAAGTATAAAATACTTTCATATCTTAAAATTACAAAAATTCAAGCAACCTTCCAAACACTTCCTCAACTACTCCATTTTTACAACCAAATTAATACCAAGCCTCAAATCTCAAACTCTCATTTCATTATCTTACTAAAAGGAAATCATTTATGAGCAGTGGCACATAGAGAATGTGATAAAATAAATATATATATATATATATATATATATAATGGTTAAAAACAAAATGAATGTAAAAAGAATAGGGTTGGGCTGAAGCCCAAATGCTGCACACACTATCCTATTTTGGCCCAAAAAAAAACTTATATGTTTCCATATTCATTCTCTGGATTTCTCTGTTTATGAATTTGTACGAATGATCAAGTTTTGTAGTGATATTCTAAAAATAAATAAATAAAAAGCTAGAGAGGGAACGGGGATAATTACTTGTTGTGTGGATAAGGATATCTTCATCAAGTTTTTTTCTTTTTTCTTTTTTCTTTTTTTCAGATTATTGAAATTAAATACAAACATAACTAAGGATCATTTGACCAAGGCGTGTTAGTTGTAAGGATATCATTTATTATTTGTGATGATAATGTATATTAGCAATTTTTTTTTTTTTTTGGTTAATAATTTCAGTGCCTTAAAACTCGATTGAATTAAAAAAAAAAAAAAAAAAAAAACCTCATGTGGATTAACGATTGAAGGACCAGTGGACATATATTAGACTTATTAGTCTTTGTTTTTGTTTTTGTTTTTTTGGGTAATAAAGGAACTTCGTTAAGAAACTAATAGTTTAGAATACAAGGCACTTAGCTTGATGCCTTTCATAATACATATCCATATTATCTAAGGGTGTATTTGTTTGGAGGTGAAATATGGTAGATGGAAAACTTTGGAGAGAAAATAGGAATGAAAATTTTTTTAGTGTGTTTAGTTGAGTAGGGGGGAAAGAAAATAAACTGTGGGTCTTAGGTGTTTTATCCCTCGGCTCACCAAAAAGTTTTCTCCCCAAAATAAAAAGAAAACTAAAGGGAGAAAATGAGGCTGTTTAATTGACAAAAATGTCCATATGCACTTGCACATGAGCAATTTGTCCAGTTTTTTTTTTGGTACTTTCCTGGGCATGTTGCCTCTTCCTTTTTTCTTTTCCTTTCTTGGACGTTGTTTTTTTTTTTTTTCCGTGGGTTGTGGGTGTGATAGTTTTTTTTTTTTTTTTGGTTTAACTAGACATCATTTTTATTTTTTGATAAATTGGGTGATTGCTTCTTTTTCTTTTTCTTTTTTTGTCACTTTTTTGTTTTTAATTAACATCATTTTTTAACAAGAATGTATGAGTAAATTTATACAAACTCACTTTTTTCATCCTCTCACTTTTCCAATCCCAACCAAACAAAAGTAAGAGAAATTAAAATTATTTTTTATCCTCTCATTTTTTCATCCTCCCACTTTTCCAGTCCTCCAACCAAATGAACCTTAAAAGTAACAAAAGATCAACATGAGAAGGGAGATTATCAAAAACTAGTCTTACCACACATGCTTTACACATGTGATGAGCCTTTTTTTTTTTTTTTTTTGTTTAGTATCAAAATTTTCCAAAAAAATAAAAGAGAAAGAAGCAACTAAAAATCAAATAGAAAAATCAAAATCGTATATTAGCAATAAAACAATAAAAGAATAAAAGAATTACCTTGTAGGAAAGGGTCGATTACTCTTTCCTGTAATTAGTAGTATAGATTACAAAATCATGTTCTTGCATTACACCCTTTCTTGCTGGAGCATCATCCATTTGAACTTTTCATAAGGCACATCACAGCATTAGGATCAAGCTCAAGTTTTTATAGCAGTGCTTAATTGTCTTCATTAGTGTTCTCCTCAAAAGCTCCTTGCAATCATCAACAAGGCAAATTCTCCAAGACATTCTTGATTCTTTTGAACTTTTCATAAGGCATATAACATATATACATTAGTCAATAGCTTAATATGCATAATCTTATCTCGTTCATTACAAAGGTATTCAAACCTAGCTATGATACCAACTACCAAGAATCTTATTATAAGAATATAAATGTCCGTGCATGTAAACCAATTTGTTATATGATAGCTCGTAAGGGAAACCACGTACTACAGCCTACAGGTAGCGGGCATTGTGGCATGGATTAGCTACATGCAATCTCTGGATTTTTGTCCATGATAGACCGCCTAGAGCACTCAGAAATAGAGAGAATGAATGAAAAATGACAGACGAATAAAGAACAACGACGATCCTTACAGGCCTGCTGAAGGCACTGAAAGGATGAGAACCCTAAACAAGAGGAACTTCTATTATGTTGAGAAGTGGGGGTGTAAACCGAAAAATTAAAATGATAGTTTAGTCAATTCGGAGTAACTAGCCTCCTAAACATTAAAAGGAGAAAGACATTTGATGACTAATTTTCTACTTGCTTCATTTATATTTTTCAACGTACATAAATACTAATGAGGAGATAACATCATCACTACAATCTCTTAAAACATAGGATCCAACTCCTATTTTAAATTTAAATACAATCCAATTGTTGTCCTTTAACTCCTGTTTTTAAAATCAAAAACCACTCATTTACTAACTTTTCAATTATATCCCTATTTTATTTCCAAGAGCATTAAAAAAAATCAGAAACACGTTTACATTGCACAACACATCACTGCAAAATAAAATTTTCGTTGCACAAAAACAACTAATTAGAATTGGCATTGCACACGCTATTCTCATCCAATAGAGTTTGTATTCTAGGAGTTTAGGGTTTTTTGATTGGACAAAACTTAGATACAATACTTATGTGCTATTTCTTAGGTTCCCCTCTTAAGATTATGCCATGTGAATTTTTTCTCATGAAATGAAAGTGCATTTTTTAATTAAGTAACCACATAGTTAAATCTTAAGAAATGAACATAAAGAACAGTACCTAAGGTACTATACCTAAGTTTTGTCCTTTTTTTATTTGATTAAAATGAGATGTTAGAACCTGTATTTGAATATAATAATAAATTATGTCCCCTTAAAAAATTGAGTTTTTTAAACAGGACCAACAATTTGAGACTAAGATAGTACATAATTGGCACTAAATTGTTAGATTAGCCTAAAATTAACTAAGTTGTAATGAAACTTGAGGTTTAAATCATAATCATAGTTGTAGTGTGATTGTTTCTCATATTGCATTAAATAATGTACGCTAAAATCTTTTGTAAATGATTTTGTACATGCTATGTCATGGTTTGTTCTCTCACTCTTCCAAATCTTTGGCAAACCGTTCTTCTCTTTTGTTGTTACCACAATTAGAGCCATTCATGTCCAACCAAACACACTTAACACAGCCATTTGCCAATTATTGTTTTCAGTTTGAACCACCTTAAGCAACATAAAAATAATTCGATCTCTACCAATTTGGATACCATTTTTACATTTTTGGAGTTTCAATCCTATATTCACTCTAGCTATGGAAAACTTCTTTCCTTTAAAGTATCATCCTATGCTTCAACTCTCATACGCATTACTCATAGTTTCAAGCATTCCATTTGCTTTCTCTGAGATCAGGAACGCACGCATTGTCAATGACTCCCGAGAGAAGATCACCTTTCAGACATTCGGGTTCTTACAAGGCGGTCGCGTCTCCATTTCCATTAAAGATATCTCATGGAAATCATCGAATCACAAGGCACAACTAAACACTTCTTCCATGGGATTTTACCTATACAACTCTTCAGTTTTTGGCCAACTCTATGACATGTCCTCCCCCATCAATTTCACCTTAAGTTTCTGCATTTTGTCGAGCCAGTATGCTAAGCTTTTGTTCACTTTTGAAAAGCTCACCACCAACTCAACCTATAATTTTTCCACTCTCATTGATAAACCTGAAGAATACACCTTGTCTTTTGCTAACTGCCAGCAAGAATTTGAAGTGTCAATGGATGTCCACTCAGAGATGTACAATTTACGAAATGGTCAAAAGGATTTCCTTTCTGCAGGCACAACCAATTTGCCAATGCTCTATTTTATCTTCTTTCTCATATATACAAGTTTTTTTATTATATGGGTCTTCACATGCATCAAACAAAGACTAATTGTTTACAAAATCCATATAGTTATGGGTGCATTGCTTCTCTTCAAGGGGTTCAAAATGATATGTGCTTTCGAACAATATATATACGTGAGAAAAACTGGTACTCCACATGGTTGGGATGTAGCATTTTACGTATTTGGGTTCTTCAAGGGTATAATGCTTTTCACAGTCATTGTACTCATAGGCACTGGGTGGTCTTTCTTGAAACCTTACCTACAAAAGCGAGAGAAGATTGTTTTGATGATTGTAATTCCATTACAGGTTGTGGAGAATATAGCTTATGTTGTTTTGGAGGAAACAGGTCCAGCAATACAAATGAAGGATTGGTTAAAATGGAAACAGATTTTCTTCTTGGTTGATATCATTTGTTGCTGTGCAATATTTTTCCCAATAGCTTGGTCAATTAAAAGCTTACGCGAAGCATCCAAAACAGATGGCAAGGCAGCTAGGAATGTTGAAAAACTAATAATGTTCAAGAAATTGTACACGGTTTTGGTGGGGTACTTGTATTTTACAAGGGTTTTTGCAATGATGATTGGTACTGTATGTCCTTATGAATATAAATGGGTTCAGGATGCCATAACAGAAGCTGCAAGCTTGGCTTTCTATGTGTTTATTTTCTCTAACTTTAAGCCGATGGAAAGGAATCCATACTTGGAAATTGATGAAGAGGAAGAGAATGCAGCAGGCAAGTTGCTCGAAGAAGATGACACATTTGAACTCTAGGCTTTGAGCTGGTACGTTCACTACTATAATGTCTTGTCTCTCCCAGTTATATGGTGGAATGAGCTTCGACATTCAAGCTTCTTGAGAAACAAGGAGAGGAGATAATCATATCCCATATTTTAAGTACAATCTACTCATGTTAAAGGCTCCTTTCATAAGCCCGGTGTTGTCTTCTAAAACTAAAACTACTGTACTTCCTTAATATATATTCTTAAAGGCTTATTTGTGTTGTTCTTTCATCCCAAAAATTTAAAAAAAAAAAAAAAAAAGTATTTTTAACCAATGCCTTAAAAGACACATGTTAAGAGTATTAAATACTTAATGATGAACATTAATTCACATCTTAAATTGCTTGTCAAGTGGATTATGTAAGGTGCCACTTGAGCAAGATAACCCAAATCAATCTGAGCCCAATTTGAATTTTAGACAAGTTGAGTTGGATTTTTTTAGGCCGTGGGTGGACTTGGGTTGAAAATCAGGATTGAAAAACCTCAACCAGAATTAAATTTGATTAAATTAGGGTCGACTGTAGTCTATTTACTTTCTGTATCATAACAATATAGTTGAAAATGCAATAGATTTTCTATTTTTAAAATAAATAAACAAATAAAATCCTGGAATTTTTAAACTATTGGGCCTGCATTCCAATAGCCCATTTGTCGACACCAACCATCCTTATCGGGCCAATTGTTTTCTTGGGCCCATCATGATGATGAACAGATCTATCATCTATGATCTATCTAAAAATTGCAGCTACTTACCGGTAATTGGTATAAACGTCATTGCTTAAGCAAATATCTCTTCTTCCTTTTTTTAAGGATTAATCTTTCAATTCACGGCCATACTTTATCCCCAAAAAAAAAAAATCACGGCCAAACTTCCACTCCAAGCAATATAGAATTGTATTTTGTTAGCCTTTTGTTTTTAATAGAAATTTTTATATATTGGACTCTCTAACTTTGATTAAAATTCAATTAATTTCTCTTACTTTACTTTCATTCAATTCAATCCTCTAATTTTTGCATTAGTAATATATAGTCAAAATTACACCATTAACTTTCAACTTTGTTTAATACAAACTTCATTGTTTTGGGGTCCTTAATGGATTAATTTTGACAAATATTAACAGAATGGATGAATTGTATATTAACTAAAAAGTTAGTTAGTATTTGTAATTGAATAAAACTTAGGTACAGTACCTTAGGTACTATTCGTTAGATTCCCCTCTTAAGATTCAACCATATGGCTAGTTAACTAAAAATTAATAATTTCAAAAAAAAATTAATATTAGTGGAACCAATCCTTTTCCGAATTCCTTAATTTGGAGGAACTAAAATTGAGGGGATTTGGAAGGGAAAGAGGGTTTAGAGGGGGTAAGAATCTTACCCCTCCAAATCCCCCCAAACAATTTCCTCCCTTAACTTCTTTTTCAAATTAAACACAATGTTTAGATGTCTATTAGGTTTAGAATCTTCCCAAGTAAGCTCAAAAGTACATGACATTTCAATTTCCTAGTACAAACAAATTTTATCAATCCATCACATTTGGAATCTTTGATCAATTTTTTAGACTATTTGTCCTTTTCTTTGGGATTAGGTGAAGATACAAGGATTGAATCCTAGATCTTGACCATCAAATGGAAAAATAATCTTATGCAACAATTTATGCATTATCCTCTTATAACATGTGGACCCCACATACCATCTCTATCACATGAGATGGGAGTGCCATTGATCTAAAATGTATAACAACTATTTGTCAATTAATTGTTAATGAATAAAGGGTTTAGGATCTTTCTGGATAAACTAAAAAGTACATCATGTTACATTTCAAGTACAAATTGATTATAAATAATAAAAAATTCATTTGTTCACCACATTTAGAATCTTTGTTCCATTTTTTAGACTAGTTGTTCCTTTTTAGACTAGATTTTGACCATCAAATAGGAATATAATCTCATGCAATAGCTAACATGCAGCCCTCCTCTCAAAACTTTTTGATCTCATGAAATGAGAGTGTCAATTAACCTAAAACTCCTTAACAAATAACAACTATTTGTTAGGTTCACCACATGTTATCAAGGATCCAACTGTCACTTAATAGTCCTTAATTTTCAAAGTATTTTATGATATATTCTAAGAAATAGTAATGAAAATACTCCAAGAATATATGTGCATGATACTAATAATTTAATCACTTTCCTCTTAGCTTATATAGGATAAGTATTAGTTGATTATTGTATTAAAAACAAGTGGTCTTAAATTAAAACCTTGTCTCTCTACTTTTTAGTGGTGAGCCAAGATTTTTTCTTGGGGGGATGAAATGAATTATGTGTTGATGCATGTATGGAGTTAAACTCAAAACATATATATAAACAAATACACACATATGAGAGAGAATATAAATCTTAAATTTTTTTAATCCTAAAGTAAGTTATAACTTACAAATGAATTACCATATATATCCTTACAAGATTGAAGAGAAGCTATCATTTGCCTAAAGTATAGACATGTCAAAAAAAATTCACAACAAATTTTTAGAGAAAGAAGGGGAAGAATCTTAGGGATTAAGGCAAGGGGGTCCTCCTTACTATGCTGATTCCATTCGGCCATCTTAAATAATGAATTAGAGATCAGTGCCCGAGGCACATGCAACTTGTATATTGGGGGAGGTTGTTTAACAACCAACCTAACATCAAACAAGCATATGATTTGTTCACTTTATTATTCTAAGCGATCCAAATCATCCTACAATTAACGTTAAATACTTTGAATTAAGGTTGAATTTGTGGAAACTTACATCAATAGACAATTGCAAACTCATTTTAAATAATTTTTTTATTAAAAAAAATCTACAATGAGGATCTAGAGCTTTTATGACTCACAAGATTGACCCATTTCTTAAGAGACTTTAATATTAGTTATTAAAATAATGTAAAATTTGTGGTTTATAAAGTGTTGCAAATACACGTGTTTAAAGTACCTTGTAATGCAACCAAAAAAAAAAAAAAAAAAAGTGATTGATATCATATTTCTAATAACATATTTTAAAAAGTGAAAAAACAGTTGATTGTTTGATGTGAGTATATGTCTTTTTTTTTTTTTAAGTGTGTTTTATGTGTTGTCAACATTATTTGGGTCTCACAGTTTTCAAATAATTACAACAATGTCACTCAAAATTGTTACTTGAAAACTAAAAATCCCTCTTGAGGTGTTCTCAAAATACAGTGTTTAAATACTTTAAAAGTTTAAATTAAAAACTGTTTAAACATTGAAAACTGTTATTTGAACTCTTTAACCAAACAATTTGGTTTAAAATGATTGCCACCTGCATAACCAGATGCCATAGACGAAAACTTAAAACAATTTTTAAAACTACCTAGAGCAGTCTAGCACTAGGCATATAGACCGTAGAGTGAGACATAGAGAACCAATTGGAGAGAGAAATTGTCTCTTATTGCTATAATCATCTTTAGATAACTTGTAAAGAAGATAAAGACTTATTGTTTAGAATATTTTGGTATCTAGCTTTTACATAGTGCTAAAATTGGACATCTCATTCTCATATATGAAATGCCATTATTCACTTTTCTATCTACTACCCTTAAAGGTGATACTTCAAAATTCAAACAAATGAAATGGGTGTCAAAGGTTTGCATCTTGCTGGATGGTAAGGGTTATTACTTGTTTAGGGAATAAATTACACCCTAACATCAGCACAGTCTGCTTTAAACACCTTAGTAACCAGTTCTTCTAGGAATAAAATAAAAGTACACAATTTCTCAATATTTCCTAATTAGTACGCTACCTCGCATATGAATCATTAAAAAAAGTTTAAATTGTATATTGAAGTAAGATCCATATGTGATATGCTAGACCGAATATTGTAAATTTATGTTGTGTTACCATTAAACTCTATAAACACCTTAGCAACTAGTCCGTCTAGGAATACAATAAAAATACATAATTTCTCAATATTCCCAAATTAAACCATTACCTCACATATGGACCATATAAAATAGTTAAAATTGCATATTGTGGTAATATCCATACGTGATATGGTAGACCGAATGTTGTAAATTTTCGTTGGGTTACTATTGAACTCTATGAAGTTTATCGCAAAATTTTGGTACTTCAAGAATATCTTGCGGCAAAATAAAATCTCAATTTAGAACCAAAGACGTGGTGTTTCTCTTGCCAGCCATGTGGCAGAATGGTTTTGAGTTGAAATGTTCCTGAGTCACCGAAATGCTATCCTTTCCCTTTATGGGCTAAGGACCTTTTTTCTTTTTCTTTTTCTTTTTCTTTTTGGAAAGGAACTAAGGACTTTTTAAAGCCATATATTTCCCGCCTCTTGACTTCCCCATCTAACTCTTATATTCTCTCCCTCTCTTCAATGTTGTAAAGCTTTGAATCAATATAATTTCTGAGAATTCCAAATCTATGAGGTCAGAAATGTTTAAAACTTAAGTGTTGTACTTTAACAAAACACATACTACATATTTGATAAACAAAACACATACTAGTATTACATATATTTGATTACAGAGAAGTTTGGACACTAGTGACAGATTGAAGAAGGCAATAAACCCACATTCAATGAGTCTTCCTTGGAGACATCCTTATGCTTATGGTGATAAAGCTAGAACTAAAGGGACATGAAATAGAACATAGAACCACTTAGTTGTGATTTTTTAAACTAGTACACTTGCTAGCTACTACAACAAAGTTGAATCTTAGGTAGAGCAGACTGATAGATCCTTATTCTTGCTAATACGGCTATTACACTTCAATGGAGGTTTCTCAACCTGCAAATAAGAGGAGAATTCAACAACAACAACATTAGGCTTTGGCTAAATAGAAAACTTATTCTATTTGTTTCATTTACATGTCACGTTTTTTGTGCCAACATGTGACACAATTTCATATATTAGTCATTGCATAATTATTAGTTAAACCCTCCTACAAAAAGAAAACCAAAAAAAAAGTTACTGTTAGTTAAAAACCATAAACATCCAAGGCACGTGGATCATTGTACTACATATTTAATATGAAATCATGGATTAAAGTATATGATCTAATATATGCAGATCAGTGCCCGAGGCACATGTAAGCATGCAACTCGTATATTGGGGGAGGTTGTTTAACAACCAACCTAACATCAAACAAGCATATGATTTGCTCACTTTATTCTAAGTGATCCAAATCATCCTACAATTAACGTTCAATGCTTTGAATTAAGGATGAATTTGTGGAAACTTACATTGATAGACACATTGCAAACTCATTTTTAATAATTTTTTTATTTTAAAAAAATCTACTATGAGGATCTAGAGCTTTTACGACTCACAAAATTGACCCGTTTCTTAAGAAACTTTAAATGTTGATTATTAAAATAATGTAAAAATTCTGGTTTATAAAATGTTGCAAAAAACCAGTGACAGAACTAGTTTTTTTTCTTAAAAGTCAAAATATATGGATTTGTAATGAGTTGTCCCTATTTTTTAGAAGAAAAAAAAAACTCAAGTTGATATTCTTTTGGCCCCCCTTTCTCCAATTAGTAATTAGTGATAAATTTAAATATCAATAACTTAAATTAACTGTGTATTCATCAACTTGTGATAAACATATCAAAACTTTGCTCCTACCTCAGGATAAAATTATCTCAGGATAAAATTTCAAAACTTTGCTCCTACCTCATTAAATAAAAAATAATTCATCTTGCTTACTTTGGCTATTATGACAGTGTTTCTCAAAAAATTACGGTGTTGTTTGGTACTATTGTTTAAACAACAGTTTTCAATGTTTAAATAACAATAACACTTTTGACACATATTTCTATAACACTCAAATACGTATTTTCACAACTCACCTTGAGCCCACAGGTGAGTTTTTGACCATTTTCTTAGTTTTAGTCCTCTTTCTTTCATACCATAATTTCTCAATTTGTCTCCTTCATCTCTCCTTGTCTCTGACTTTGAAATATTTGTTTATGTACTTTTTTACTTTTCAGTGCAGTTTGATCCATTAAATTCCTCATTAACGGATGTGAATGCACTCATTACCAAAATTTAATAAAAATAAAAGAAGAAAAGTTTTTACTAACAAGTTAATGAAAACAATTCAATAAATAAATAAGTTGATAAGAAGCAAAAAGTCACATGTTAAAAAAAATAGTTAATAAAATAATGGTAAAAATATTACTAAAAGTAATACATGTGACAATTGGGTAAGATATCCACTTAACACAATCACAACTTTCATAACTTAACATTTTTTTTTTTTAATATATAGTTAATGATATAATATATGATTTTACGTTAAGTGGATTATGTAGGGTGCCACTTGAGCAAGATAACCCAAATCAATCTGAGCCCAATTTGAATATAAGACAAGTTAGAGTTGGATTTTTTTAGGCCATGGGTGGACTTGGGTTGAAAATCAGGATTAAAAAATCTCAACCCGAATTAAATTGATTAAATTAGGGTCGACTGTAGTCTATTTACTTTCTGTATCATAACAATATAGTTGAAAATGCAATAAATTTTCTATTTTTAAAATAAATAAGCAAATAAAATCCTAGAATTTTTAAACTATTGGGCCTGCATTCCTCTAGCCCATTTGTCGACACCAACCATCCTTATCGGGCCAATTGTTTTCTTGGGCCCATCATGATGATGAACAAATCTGTGATCTATCTAAAAATTGCAGCTACTTACCGGTAATTTTTTTTTTTTTTTTGAATAATACATACCGGTAATTGGTATAAACGGCATTACTAAAGTAAATATCTCTTTAATTTTTTTTAAGGAATTTTTTTTTGAAAGCTTTTTTTTTTTTTTTAAAGATTAATCTTTCAATTCACAGCCATACTTTACCCACCCCCCCCCCCCCCCCAAAAATCACGGCCAAACTTCCACTCCAAGCAATATAGAATTGTATTTTGTTAGCCTTTTGTTTTTAATAGAAATTTTTATACATTGAACCCTCTAAATTTGATTAAAATTCAATTAATTTCTCTTACTTTACTGTCATTCAATTCAATCCTCTAATTTTTAATTTTGTTCAATTCAGTCACACATTAGTAATAGTCATAATTACACCATTAACTTTCAACTTTGTTTAATACAAACTTCATTGTTTTGGGGTCCTTAATGGATTAATTTTGACAAATATTAACAAAATGGATGAATGGTATATTAACTAAAAAGTTATTTAGTATTTGTAATTGGATAAAATTTAGGTACAATATCTTAGATGTTGTTCCTAAGATTTCCCTCTTAAGATTCAACCATATGGCTAATTAGCTAAAAAGATGCACTTCCATTTCATAAGAAAAAATTCATGTGGTAGAATTTTAAGATTGAAACTTAAGAAACAACTGTACATAAGTCTTACACTTTCTAATTTACCTTAAAAATTATCAAGTGTAAACTTCTTTCCCAAGCAAATTTTAGATTATTTCAACCATCTGAAATATACAAAATCCAATCCACGTGTCAACAAACTATTGACCTACCCCATGAAAAGTCAAAAGTTCTTAACTTTGACTCTGACCATAAATGCTTATACGGTATAATTCACAGACACGTTCACAACTCTGCAGCTGTAGAAGTATACAATACTTACCCTATCACAACTCATTTCCTTTTTGTCAAAGAAAAGCTAAGGCGGTTGGTCTTGTCACAGCTGAAAAGCTCTATTTATTTTTCAGCTTCACTTGATTGCACGCCTTGTGTTCGATAAAAGGTATGTTTGGTTCTGTGACTTTTCTCAATGAATTTTGTGGATGAAATTTCAGGTTTTGTTAAAAGTTCTAACTTTTAAAGGAATTAGCTAATAAATATGCAATTGGGTATTTTCAGTTTTCACTTTTAGAAGTTAGAGAGAACGTTATTGAACCATTGATTAATTGTTTTGGGACTTCATTCAGAGCTAATAAACATGCATTTGTGAGTTGAAATTTGGCTTGGATATTCTACAGATTGTATAATTTTCACAATGATTATGTGATCAAAATTGAAACCTGATCGGTTTTATTATAGCACTATTTGTATGGAAATTATGTTTCTGTTTTGGGTTTGCTTTTCTAAGTTTCTTTATGAGATGTGAGAGGAATAGCATGTGGGGTTTGTTTGAATATAAGTAAAGAAAGAAAATTTAGCTATTTTATTTGAAATAAGAGGAATTGGGGTTTGGTGGTATGGTGTTGGTGGATATGAAAAGGGTGGTGGTGAGTGGTGATATATGGGTAGACAATGCTGTTGTTGGTGGTGGAGTTAATGGAGATAATGGCAGTCTACAGGTGTTTGTGGTGATGGTGAGATTGACAGCATGGTATTAATTGACTCTCACATAAAGTTCTTGTTTCGGCAATTCAAAAGTGGGAGAATGTTTGTGACAATCTCTATCAGCGTGTTAGATAACTAAATTCTTATATGCCTATTTGAGAAGATGGGTTTAAATGGGCAAATGTATACTTGTATACCAGATATTTTTATGACATTATCCAAACCCTGCTGAAACAGGCTCATTTGCCACCCATTTCAACAGTCATGGCTGAAGATGATCATTGGGGTGGGGATGGTTCTATTTGTTGTGTTGGGTGGTGGTGATGTTGTTTTGTGGCGGTTGTTTTTTGTTGGGGTGATATTATTGTTTCATTGGATGTCCAATGGTGACAGTGGTAGTGAAGTTTGGTTACACCTAGATAGATTGTGGTGGAAACTATTGATTGGTGGGATTAGCGCCATTAGTTGTGGGTGTGTTGGGGTTAAGAATATTAATGGGTGTGATGTTTGTGGATTGAGGAAAACAGTCTAAAATATGAACTCAGAATTTCTTTGCTTTAATTTCAACCCTACTTCAATTAAAGCTAGCTCCTACTCCTCCTCCTCCTCCTTCTCCTCTGTTGTTGTTGGTCCTTCGTTTGTAGTGGTCATTGTATAGTGAGAAAGCTCATCCCTGCCTTTAGACTAGAAAGCCCTCTTTTACATCCTCTAGACTAATTAATAGGAAGAAAATAATTAGTTGTTATTTTTCATTAAGATATCAAACATTTTTTGTCGGCTGTCTTGTTTTATATAAATTAAACCCGGAAACATGAAAATTATCAATATCAATGCCTTTTAAGTAGTCTTTGTAATAATAGCAGTGAAAGTAAGATATCTTGCTTTGTAATTTCCAACAATGAGAAATTTTCTCACTATGTTACCAAATGATTTTTAAAGGGCTATCTTGCTTTTCAAATGTCTGTGTATTTCATAATTACCTTGACTTAGCTTGTTCTGTAGCATGCTGAGAGCTGATTAGATGCTGTGTATCTGAACTCAGCTTGACATCTAAACCATCATATTATTGTATCAACACCACCCTTCACCACCACCCCCCCCCCCCCCCCCACAAAAAAAAAAAAAATGAAAGAAAGAAAGAAAAACATTCTCTATGACAAGTTCAAATAAGTTGTGTTTATATTATACGTGGATCCTACGCACATAGGAGGACACCATGTTTGCGTGGCAGTTTTGTGTTCTCAGCTATTTTATTTTTAATGCACAGTATGTTATTTGGATTATTCTGTTAATTCTGGAATAATATGTTGCCGATTGGTTTGTAAAGATTCTAAACGAAATGAATAAAAAGGAATTGAGTGTATTGACCTGACTATGATGTACTTCAAAGTGATGGATGTTTATTAAGCAAAGCTGCTAGTTTCATCTCGTCAAAGTTGTTTGATTAGATTTGTGTTAATATGGAGTAACTTATTATCAGCTAACCGAGGATGGAAGCACAGAAGAGTCAACCTGAAAAGCATCCATCACCTGCTGCTACAGTCATCCCTTCATGTCGCACAAAGAAGAATGATGATGCTGCTTTCTTGGAGGATTTGAAGGACCACATTGATGAGTTCATCCATGCATCTATGGATGAACACAAAAATTGCTTCCAGAAGACCCTGAAGAAGGTTGAATCTCTCTTTCAACTTGATGCTACTTATTACATTCCCCAATCTTATTTCTTCATTGCTTTTCCTGTTTGTACTTGTACTAATTGTGTAGTTCATATACAATTTCAGATGTTTGGAATTTCAAAGATTGTTGCAGAAAGGAGTTCTGAAACTAAGGAGGTTGAAAGCTCTCTGCCCCTCCAAACAACAGTGTTGGACTAGAATGCCTCCCCTCCCTTGCTGACAACATGATATTTTAGGACCATGATTTTCTGCAAGGATAATAATATCATAGACAAATTTTAGCTACAAAATTAGTTGTAGCCTAAAGCTACAACTTTAATATCATTAACATTACTATATATTTCAAAAATCTAACCGTTGAATTGCATGTTCTTTACACTTTTAATACACATGTCAAATTTTGCGCCAATCGAATATTATTTACTATACGATCTATAAGATTATATTTTATGCATAATTTTAAACTACAAAAACTTGAAATTTAAATAATTTATTGATAACATAACTATTGATCTTTCATTTTATAGAAATTTTGCAAGTATGAAGGTTATAAGAAGAAAATGTAATCCAATAATTGATTTATCAAAATTCACCTCCAATAAAAAGACATTGAATAAAGGTGTAGCTAAACTTGTTAGAAGTTTACGTCTGATATTCTTGCTTAGATGGTATTTATGAGTACATATGACTGTCTCAAATTAGATTTCAGATTAAGAAAATTCATTGTTCATTTGGCTTCTTTTATGCATGCTTTGCAGTTTTGCTGCTATGGTCCCTTTTCAGTAATAAGCTAATAGCGTTTGAATCTTATATTTATGGGAGATAAGTTTCTAGTTGAGGTAGTTTACCGCTGTGGTCAATTTCATTGCCCAATCTTTTGGAATTCAGATTACCTGTTGGGTCTTGCATTGCCTAATATCAATTGTATATAATAGTTATTCCTGCAAATATATCTGATAAAGATTTAATTAAGCATTCGGGCATTAGTAGTAGTAATAGGATTATTGAAAGCTTTTCTTTTTCTATGCATCATATATATGCATATTTCTTTTTATAAAATGTGGTATCCACAAGGAAAATAAATATATCAGATACATGAGATAATTATTAATTAAAAGTTCAAACGAGAAAACCTCTTCATTATAACTCTAAAGGTTTAATGAAATATAAAATCTAAGACAACTTGATTTTTGATCTCTTACATTTGGGGTTTGTTGGACTTTGATTTTGTAAATTTAAAAAAGGGAATTAATTTGTACCTTTTTTTTTTTTTTTGTCCATTTATTGTTTACATGGCTATCAGCATGTTGTTGATGCAACCTTTTTAGTTAATGTCAGTGTTGCTAAATTACAAATTACAAACTTAACATATGGGTTAGTTCAATTTTGGTTCTTTAAAATTTAAATGTTGGATTGGTTTGAATTTCGTCTTTTAAACATGGGATCGTTTCATTTTTGTCCCTTAAATATAAGGTGCTCAACATTTTATTAGTGTTAGATAATTAAGCAACATATTAATGAAAAATAAACAAAAGGACTATATTGTTACATTTTAAAATTTAAGAGACTAAAATCATTCAAGATCTAAGTAATCAAAAATATAATTTATATGATTCTCAAAAAAATATATATATAATTTATATTAAATTCCATATTCGTTATGGCTTGATTTACATATCTTTGATATTTATGGTCCGTTTGGATACCGTTTATTTTGCTAAAAATTGAAAGCTGAAAACATTGTAGCAAAATAATTTTTAAATGTATGAATGTACCATGGGACTCATTTTTAATGAAAAGGTTATTAAAAAAAAGAGGTTTGTAGGTCCCATGAACAGCATACTGTCCACCGCTTATTCTCTAGTCTCGTGAACAGTGACAAACAACATCTTCACGTGCTTCTCAATTATTAAAAAAAAGAAATAGAAGAAAGGAAAACGCAAAACACCAGACACTGGCCTTTTTCATCCATATCCAAATGCCTTCTAAGTCTTCTTTTTCCTTTGTACTACATTCTCACTTCAAGGCAAAATTGCTATGAAGCTTGACGCAATTGAAAGGGCCTTGGTTAGATAAATAGTTCAATGGGCTTAAGTCAACTCTTTTTGGGTTGATTCTGATTAGCCCAAGTTGAATCTAAGTTACAAATATAGGATTGTGGTTGTTAGTTCCACTTGCGGTGTGTTAGTTCCACTTATGATTGTGGTTGTGATTTAAGAGACTAAAATCATTCAAGATCTAAGGAATCAAAAATATAATTTATATGATTCTCAAAAAATATATATAATTTATATTAAATTTCATAAATCAAAAATATAATTTATATGATTCTAAAAATAAATAAAAAATTATATTAAATTCCATATTCTTTATGGCTTGGTTTACATATCTTTGATATTAAGTCTTCTTTTTCCTTTGTACTACATTCTCACTTCAAGGCAAAATTGCTATGAAACTTGACGCAATTGAAAGGGCCTTGGTTAGATAAATAGTTCGATGGGCTTAAGTCTACTCTTTTTGGGTTGATTCTGATTAGCCCAAGTTGAATCTGAGTTACAAAAATAGGATTGTGGTTGTTAGTTCCACTTACGGTGTGTTAGAAAGTTTGAAAAGAGAGGAAATGGGAGGGGAATTGTATATTTGTATTCCCTTCCTTTTGCTTCATTTATAAAATAAAAAAGAAAAGAAAATTTTAAGTTGGAGATGGAATATATGACATTCATCTATTTTGTTTGGATGTTTTAGAAATTAAAATAGGAAGGAGAATTTTATTTAAAGATATTGACATTAAATTAACATCATAAGGACAAAATTAACAATTTAAAAAAATTCTAGTATTATTGAAACCAAGCCTTTTCCAAATTCCTTAATTTGGAGGAACTAAAACTAAGGGGATTTGGAAGGGATAGATGGTTTAGAGGGGAATCTTACCCCTCCAAATCCCCCCAAACTATTTCCTCCCTTAAATTTTTTTTTTTTAGAAAAAAAAAAAATTAAACACAATGTTAAGATGTCTATTAGGTTTAGAATCTTCCCAAGTAAACTCAAAAGTACATGACATTTCAATTTCCAAGTACAAACTAATTTTATCAATCCATCACATTTGGAATCTTTGATCGATTTTTCATACTATTTGTCCTTTTCTTTGGGGTTAGTTAAAGATGCAATGATTAAATCCTAGATCTTGACCATCAAATAAAAAAATAATCTTATGCGTCAGTTTTATGTATCACCCTCTTATAACATGTGGATCCCACATATCATCTCTATCACATGAGATGGGAGTGTCATTGATCTAAAATGTATAACAACTATTTGTCAATTAGTTGTTAATGAATAAAAGGTTTAGGATCTTTCTGAGTAAGCTAAAAACTAAAAAAGTACATCATATTACATTTCAAGTTACAAATTGATTATAAATAATAAAAAATCATTTGTCCACCACATTTAGAATCTTTGTTCCATTTTTTAGATTAGTTGTCCCTTTTTAGACTAGATTTTGACCATCAAATAGGAATATAATTTCATGCAATAGCTAATATGCAACCCCCCTCTCGCAACATGTGGATCCCACATGCCTTTTTGATCACATGAAATGAGTGTCTATTGACCTAAAACTCCTTGACAACTATTTGTCAGGTTCACCACATGTTATCAAGGATCCAATTGTCACTTAATAGTCCTTAATTTGCAAAGTATTTTATGATATATCCTAAGAAATAGTTTTGAAAAATACTCCAAGAATATATGTGCATGATACTAATAATTTAATCACTTTCCTCTTAGCTTATATAGGATAAGTATTAGTTGATTATTGTATTAAAACAAGTGGTCTTAAATTTAAACCTTGTCTTTGCTTTTTAGTGGCGGGTCAAGATTTTTTTTTTGGGATGAAATGAATTATGTATTGATGCATGTATAAAGTTAAACTCAAAACATATATATAAACAAATATACACATATGAGAGAGAATATCATCTTAATTTTTTTTAATACAAGAGAATATAAATCTTTTTTTATATATACTAAAGTAAGTTATAACTTACAAATTAATTATCATATATATACTTGCAAGATTGAAGAGAACCTATCATTTGCCTAAAGTATAGACATGTCAAAAAAAATCTACAACAAAGAGAAAGAAAGGGGGGGGGGGGGGATCATAGGGATTAAAGCAAGGGGGTCTTCCTTACCATGCTGATTCCATTTGGCCATCTTAAATAATGACTTAGAGATCAGTGCCCGAGGCACATGCAACTTGTATATTGGGGGAGGTTGTTTAACAACCAACCTAACATCAAACAAGCATATGATTTGTTCACTTTATTCTAAGCGATCCAAATCATCCTACAATTAACGTTAAATACTTTGAATTAAGGTTGAATTTGTGGAAACTTACATCAATAGACAATTGCAAACTCATTTTAAATAATTTTTTTATTAAAAAAAATATACAATGAGGATCTAGAGCTTTTACGACTCACAAGATTGACCCGTTTCTTAAGAGACTTTAATATTAGTTATTAAAATAATGTAAAATTTTTGGTTTATAAAGTGTTGCAAATACACGTGTTTAAAGTACCTTGTAATACAACCAAAAAAAAAAAAATGTGATTGATATCATATTTCTAATAACATATTTTAAAAAGTGAAAAAACAGTTGATTGTTTGATGTGAGTATATGTTTTTTTTTTTTTTTTTTTAAAGTGTGTTTTATGTGTTGTCAACATTATTTGGGTCTCACAGTTTTCAAATAATTACAACAATGTCACTCAAAATTGTTACTTGAAAACTAAAAATTCCTCTTGAAGTGTTCTCAAAATACAGTGTTTAAATACTTTAAAAGTTTAAATTAAAAACTGTTTAAATATTGAAAACTGTTCTTTGAACTCTTTAACCAAACAATTTGGTTTAAAATGATTGCCACCTGCATAACCAGATGCCATAGACGAAAACTTAAAACAATTTTTAACACTACCTAGAGCAGTCTAGCACTAGGCATATAGACCGTAGAGTGAGACATAGAGAACCAATTGGAGAGAGAAATTGTCTCTTATTGCTATAATCATCTTTAGATAACTTGTAAAGAAGATAAAGACTTATTGTTTAGAATATTTTGGTATCTAGCTTTTACATAGTGCTAAAATTGGACATCTCATTCTCATATATGAAATGCCATTATTCACTTTTCTATCTACTACCCTTAAAGGTGATACTTCAAAATTCAAACAAATGAAATGGGTGTCAAAGGTTTGCATCTTGCTGGATGGTAAGGGTTATTACTTGTTTAGGGAATAAATTACACCCTAACATCAGCACAGTCTGCTTTAAACACCTTAGTAACCAGTTCTTCTAGGAATAAAATAAAAGTACACAATTTCTCAATATTTCCTAATTAGTACGCTACCTCGCATATGAATCATTAAAAAAAGTTTAAATTGTATATTGAAGTAAGATCCATATGTGATATGCTAGACCGAATATTGTAAATTTATGTTGTGTTACCATTAAACTCTATAAACACCTTAGTAACTAGTCCGTCTAGGAATACAATAAAAATACATAATTTCTCAATATTCCCAAACTAAACCATTACCTCACATATGGACCATATAAAATAGTTAAAATTGCATATTGTGGTAATATCCATACGTGATATGGTAGACCGAATGTTGTAAATTTTCGTTGGGTTACTATTGAACTCTATGAAGTTTATCGCAAAATTTTGGTACTTCAAGAATATCTTGCGGCAAAATAAAATCTCAATTTAGAACCAAAGACGTGGTGTTTCTCTTGCCAGCCATGTGGCAGAATGGTTTTGAGTTGAAATGTTCCTGAGTCACCGAAATGCTATCCTTCCCCTTTATGGGCTAAGGACCTTTTTTCTTTTTCTTTTTCTTTTTCTTTTTGGAAAGGAACTAAGGACTTTTTAAAGCCATATATTTCCCGCCTCTTGACTTCCCCATCTAACTCTTATATTCTCTCCCTCTCTTCAATGTTGTAAAGCTTTGAATCAATATAATTTCTGAGAATTCCAAATCTATGATAGTTCAAGATCGTTTCGAAAAGCTGAGGTCAGAAATGTTTAAAACTTAAGTGTTGTACTTAAACAAAACACATACTACATATTTGATAAACAAAACACATACTAGTATTACATATATTTGATTACAGAGAAGTTTGGACAATAGTGACAGATTGAAGAAGGCAATAAACCCACATTCAATGAGTCTTCCTTGGAGACATCCTTATGCTTATGGTGATAAAGCTAGAACTAAAGGGACATGAAATAGAACATAGAACCACTTAGTTGTGATTCTTTAAACTAGTACACTTGCTAGCTACTACAACAAAGTTGAATCTTAGGTAGAGCAGACTGATAGATCCTTATTCTTGCTGATACGGCTATTACACTTCAATGGAGGTTTCTCAACCTGCAAATAAGAGGAGAATTCAACAACAACAACATTAGGCTTTGGCTAAATAGAAAACTTATTCTATTTGTTTGATTTACATGTCAGGTTTTTTGTGCCAACAAGTGACACAATTTCATATATTAGTCATTGCATAATTATTAGTTAAACCCTCCTACAAAAAGAAAACCAAAAAAAAAAGTTACTGTTAGTTAAAAACCATAAACATCCAAGGCACGTGGATCATTGTACTACATATTTAATATGAAATCATGGATTTAAGTATATGATCTAATATATGCAGATTTCATGTAAACATGGATATGATATATTCCATTGAAGCCCTTTGGTTCAGGTTTTGTGGGCAAAAGTATAAACAATTGTGCATTCGAAAGCAATTAATGAAGTACTTTTTTTTTTTTTTTTTATACAAGATAGAATTCTACTACTTTAGTCTAATCTAAATATATATGTGTGTGAAACTCCCTTCTGGAGACCTAAACCCCGGCCCTTATCCTTCACACTCTACAAGTACTTATACTTGTAGAGTGATCATCGCACCAAAAATATATGGTGGTATGAAGTACTTTTGAAATATAGGCGAAATAATACTCACTGTTTTTTAACAGTGTCAGAGAATCCAAATAAAAGTTGAAGAAGTAGACTTGGAAAAATAAAAAATAAAAAGTCAAAAGCTACTCTTATTATTACTGATTGGGTTCAAATTAATGGAAGGAAAGTCTTCCTAGGTAGTGGTGAATGGTTAAGGATTTTAGACATAGAGTTTACATTGTTTGTCAAGCAAGCAGTATATATTGTATAAGGTTTCAAAATATATATACAAATATGTAATCTATGGTGCAAAAGATTTGTATTTGCATATATATATATATATATACTACCTCTTTTCCTCGTCGGTGTTAATTTGCTTGGCTACTCCCACCAGTTGTCTTGTATTTGGGGAAGGGAACTCGGCCTGACTCAATATGCTTGACATCTTCCACAAGAAGTTCATAGTGCCTTTTCACTTCTTCTGGTGTTTTCCCACCAACAGCCTTAGCAACATTGTGCCAACGGTCAGGGGTGTCCTTATCATACACAGCAAGAGCCCTCTCAAAGGCCTTGTTCTCTTTTGCAGTCCATGAGTCAGAGGAGGACATTGAACTGGATGCCATTGCTTAGCTTAGGGTGTTAAAGTGGTTGTTTATTGAGTATAAACTATGGTCTTGAGGAGGCGATAAAAGAAAGGAAAGTATTAGGAAATGTTTGAAACTTGGAAGGCCACAAAGATAGTGAGATAGGTTTTTTGATGAGAGTCAAGAGAGGAGACTAGTCAAGGGTTGATATGTGCAAAGAGGTGGCACTGCCTTCTCTTTATAAGCAGGAATAGTGGGGTGAAGTGGGGTTGTGCCAGTTGGCCTACAATTTTGCAAAATTGTTGGTGGAATTTCAATGATTTGTCTCCTTAGGAACCACAAAATAAAGAAAGACAAAGAAGGAGAACACTAATGTGGGAGAATATGTATCTCTAATAAGTAAAAGAAAAAGTAACTGAACGTTAAAATAAATTAATTAGTTCTTTCTTTTTTTAATAAGAGAGATCAATGCACTCTGTCCTGAACAACATTCCAAGCACTCTAGCTGGCCAAATGAGTTACATTGATTATATCATGTTTGCTTCTCCCAGGAGAGGTCAACATATATTACCGACTTTCTTTAGTAGTTGGGACCTTCTTTTCGTGGATGTTGGTTTTTCTCTCAGAATGGTTTCCTCTCAACAAAATGTACTTTGGAGATTTCTTTTTTATCAGACAATGAAAGTTTCCTAACTCAATTATTACCATCAAACTTCAATGAATGATTGAGGGTGATGTTATTTTGTTACCACTGATAGATATGGCTTTGAATTCAAAGCATATATGATATCATGTAATTATGGATGCATAGTCCAAAAGTGATTCGTGATTAATATATGCATTATCTTCAGCTAATGTGAGAATCTTTAGCAAGTTTTATGATGAATCAGAAAAACAAATGTCATAACAGGAAGCATATATATATATATATATATATATATATATGTATTTAGAATAAGTTGAGAATGAATTATTTTGTTTGATAAGAATTTGGTTTTGTACTTTCTTGTGGCAGACAGTTTCAAAGCACATAACAAGAATACGACATACCGTACTGCTATAAATAACAAGGGTATCCACAGAGGATCTGTTTACTTTGTTGTTAGCTATTAGTTCAGGATGGTTTTCTAGAGTACGGTCAAGGAGTTTGGCCACTTTGTCTTAAATTTTAATCCATTAGGGTTTAGAAATCATTGTTCTTTATTGCCATATGTTCTCATCCTTGGAAGTGATAGGGAAAGTGATTTGAAGTTTTACCTTACTTGGATGAACACATGCATTGAGCTTGGCTGTCCCATGTATCTCTTTCACCCTTGATAATGATGAAGATCCACAATCGTATCTTAGCAGATATCAGGTTAATTGTCAAGGTATGGGCAACTGAAATGTAATCATGTGTGAGATTCTCTAGCAGTGGCCCAGTTTGGTTTGAACTTGTTGAAGTTTTCTATTCTAAGTAATGGTGAAAATAGAAAATCACCCCCCCCCCCCCCCCCCCCACCCCTCCTTTTTTTTTTTACACAGAGATTTAAGATATTTTGGCCGTTTGTCTATGTCCACAGGTGCATTTGTAGTTTATATATACTGCCTAAGAAACCCTAAACTCAATGCATTGATTTTCGTATCATACTGTGGGATTTCACTCCTAAGCCCCCTACCTATTATTCACCTGAGGCACATAACAATATACATACATATATATATATATATATATATATATATATATATATATATATATATATATATTGATAGACAAAATTGAGAGAAAATCCAATTAGATTTTAAATTGAAATTCAATTAAAATCTACTTTTGCGTCATGTGTCTTATCTAATCTAAGCTTTTAAATTTTTGTGCCAAGTGAATTAATCTATATATATAATAATAGGTGAAGCTGAGAAAAACTCAAATTAAAATTCTAAATTAGAGTTCCAATTTTGCGTCATATGTCCTAAATTATTTGTTCTTGAAAAGTTTTATTTCTTAATTGTAAAATCAAAAGTGGGATCACATCATAAATATTCATCCAAGTGAGTTATTAAGTACAAAAATCAAAGAGTCTAGAATAAATGAATTATAAAAATAAAAATAAAAATAAATAAAAAGTGCTTCACAATAATTTTTTTTTTAAAAAACATAGATAATTTACATTTTATACCTAATAATATCTTCACCAAAAAAATTTAAAGAGTTAATAAAATATAAAAATGACTATCAATAGTATTTAAATTATATATATAGGAATTATATTATGCATCTTATTGTATATCTTTAAGTGTATCCATATATATGCATGTGGTTACAAACTAGTTTAGTGTAAAAATTAGAATTTAATTTTGTACCACATGTCCTATCTAATCTAAAATTTTTAAATTTTTGTGTCAAGTGAGTTAATTCAATGTAGAAAATGATGAGTCCAATATAAATAAAACTAGGTGATATATATATATATATATATATATATATATATATATATATATATTTAAAACCAAAGCTTAGAGAAAATTTTATTATAGTCAAAATTAGATTTTTCCTATATTAGCTTTTCATACAAATTAAATTATTTAGATTTTTGCTGTTTTTTTTTTTTTTTTTTGAACTAATGAGTATATTTTTTATACCGTTTCTATTTACATATTTTGTATATAAAGATATTGAATGTAACAAGCTGTAATTAAACTAAATGATTTCATGCACCTATCCTCATTCAATTTAGGAGATACTATTGAACCAATTTATTCTTTTATTTTGTGTTATATTTTATAGAATTTCACGAACAATGATAGTGAATTGATATTGTATATTTAGTGTCCAATAGTGATTTTCAAAATTAGATATATAATAACAATGTAATAAGAAACTTGACGTAACAAATATCATTAAAATTGCAAGGAAAAATCATTTTAGTACCTCTGAATATCCCAGTCGAACTAATGTCCTATATATTTAATAACTTAAACTAACATCAATAGTACCACTATAATTTATAATTCATGTACATAAACACAAATTACATACTAGTTTATATAAAGATGCATTCATGCCCCTATTTGTGTTACTTGTTTATTTAGAATATGAGTCACTATCTTGACAAAACCTTTTTCACTTTTTCATTATTTTACGTAGGAATATTAATGATACATATGCACAATTGCCGACTACATTATAGAACAAGAGATTAAGTTTTTCATGTCCTCCCACTTTCCCTAATCTCCATCACTTCCTACTAATGATGCCTAACAAAAACAGAATTTTTTAAAAAAAGCTATATGCTTATTCTAGAAGAATAAAAAGGTTATTCTATTTATAGACACTACTTTCTTTTTACAAGATGATAAGCTTTTCTAGAAAGTTTAAGTTTCTTAGATTTTGTAAGCAACCCTTTTTTTTTCGATTTGATACATGAAGATTGTAAGGAAAAAAAAAATCATTTCCCTTTCCTATATTTTGTTATATCAGTCTTTCAACCCTAATTAAAACTAGGACTCCTAAACGCAGTCCCACATGCATTTGGTTTTGTCAACATGAGCAATAACAAACAATGCTTGTCACTTGCTGGTTCAGAATTGTGTGCTTAACATGCAAGTGGGTTGGTCTCCTTGTATTCTTAGATTTGATTTCTGGTAGTTTTGGGGTGAGCGTAATAATATTCCTTCATATTGTGCTTGGTTAGGGAGTATCTCAATCGAGAAAATGACACAATTTATTGGGTGAAGGTGAGAGTGAGACTAAATATCTGTTGGGAAGAAAAAGCTAAATCTAAGAAAGCATCACATTTAGGATCTTTGGCGGTGTGATACCATGGCTTTTAGGGTGCAAGTTGGTATAGGGTAGCCCCAACCTATGGGACCTATATTAGTGAAAATGTTGCTAGTAGACATCAGTCTGGTCTATTCAATACTCCTAGAACCTGTATGGCCAATTCTTGATATTGGGAGAAGTAGGAGTAGTGTGGCTGAAACAGGAAAGTCCTCATTGTGTATGATTCCTTATGATCTTGACGCTGTAGTGATTAAAATTTGATTGAGAACTTAATTAAGAATTATTTAAAAATTAAAAAAATTGATGCACTAAAACTCTCTAGACACTATAATTATATAAACAATTTAGATACAAACTATTTGCAAAACAAAAGGTCTTATGCATCTCTCTTGTGATACTAACTGCATAATATATACTTGTTGATACTCTTTCCATTTATGGTTTATTTGGATACCGCTTATTGCTGAAAATTGAAAACTGAAAACAATGTAGCAAAATAATTTTTAAATGTAGGAATAGTGCCGTAGGACTTAGTTTTAAAGTTGATTTTGCCAAATTCCGTACTTGTGAGTCCCATGAACAGTGCACGAGATCCATTGATAAAAATAATAATAACAATATTCCCTAATCCCCAGATTCCCCACTAGCCTTTCTTTTAAAAAAAAAAAAAAAGAAACGCAGACATGGTTGGATTTTAGCTGTATCCAAACCCACACTTACTCTCTCATCCAAAGTTATAGGGCGACACTCCACAGATTTTCATATCATATTGCCAACTTCCTTAGAAGTTGGAATTTGATTAGCAAATCAATGAATCATACCTCTAATTAGACCTCAGTTATTCTTGATTCAATAAGTCTTTTAGATACCAAAAAAAATTCACAATTTTTTTTTCATAATTGATAAGGTGGTATATGGTGATTGGTGTTTATTAAATGGAGTATCGATAACAAATTTAATATGAAAATAGTCTTGCTCCAATTACGACTTGTTTTATCAATCATTTTGAAAAAGATTGTAAAAAAGTTGTATCCCTATCAGATTGCTACTTTGATCTCTACAAAAAATTGGAGGCAAAAGTGGCCCCCGGCCTTTCAAGTTGCATGAGTCATGGTCATAGGATTTTGGCCACATGCTAATGGGGCTAGCACTGATCATTAGTTGAAAACTACTTGAGCAATTTTTCTAGGAATCTATACAAATAAAAAGAAGAAAAAAATTTTAAAAAAAATAAAAAAGTGATGCTTTGAGGTACACCTCCTACCGATATTTCGAATCCTTATCATCCAATCTATCTCCAAGACTCCAATAGAAAGTAATATGTGTGGAATACTCCTCCTTCTCAAAAACACTAGTGGTCCTTCCTCACTAGTGGGAGAAATCGATCTACCTTGGACTCTTGATGGTCCAATAGTGTCTATTGATGGTCCAATAGTGTCTGTTCTTAGAAATTTGTTTGCTTAGACTCAAAAGGTTGATGTAAAAGTAAAATGTATTAGGAAAATGCTAAAACCGTAAATTTTTTTACAAACTGCTGATGTGATTAGTGATTATTGATAAGTAAAGATGTGATATTAGTGATGAGCTCAAATGAGAATCAGTAAGAATTTGTCATCTCAACAGTTTGTAAAAATGTTGTAAAATAATCTAGTCTACTCAAGGTACTAAGCATGTTTATCGGATTGTTGATCCTTTTTTTTACCATTTATAGACAAGGGAATCTGAAATCCCTAACTTAATGGTGAGGAGAAAAAGTCCACCACTAAGACTTGGCCGGCAGGTCCTACATTTTTGCCGCAAAGTCATAAAGGGTATCTTTTTATAGATGGAATCTTTGAACAAAGGGGTATGGAGAATAGAAGTGGAAGACTTAGTTGTAGGAAGGATCAAGGAACTTCACAATATTATGGGGAATATGCATTAGAAAATACCACTTTAGTGAATGAAAATTGAACACCTCCTTAAAAGAATCTGTTTGCATTTGTAATTGTATGCACAATCGCTAAGATATGAAAAAAAATCTAAGATGGACCCAACATTCAAATTTTTGGATTAATTTGTTGCTTATACCGAAAAATTGCTAACTTAGTAGATAGCACAATCACAATAATAATTACCACAATTCAAAGAGATTAATAAAACAGTGACAAAACGGAAACTTTTAAAGAACTTTTCAAAAGGGTATCTTTTTGCCACGAAGTCATAAAGGGTATCTTTTTATAGATGGAATATTTGAACAAAGGGGTATGGAGAATAGAAGTTCTAATGGAAGACTTAGTTGTAGGAAGGATCAAGGAACTTCACAATATTATGGGGAATATGCATTAGAAAATACCACTTTAGTGAATGAAAATTGAACACCTTAAAAGAGTCCGCACAATCGTTAAGATATGAAAAAATCTAATATGGACCCAATGTTCTAATTTTTGGATTAATTTGTTGCTTATACCCAAAAATTGCTAATTTAGTAGATAGCACAATCACAATAATAATTACCACAATTCAAAGAGATTAATAAAATAGTGACAAAACGGAAACTTTTAAAGAACTCTTCAAAAGAAAAATCATTTTATAAGAAACTAGTACAATAGTTTAGACTAACAAAAATTTTGTAAAATAAATTTTTTATGCAACCTCAATAAACAATTTGGTCTACTCCCACCGCAGTGACCCCAAAACTCTAGAATCTTTCTATAAAATTTCTTCTACAAACAAACTCGTTTGTAACGACTAGAACTTTGGTACTCTCTAAAGAACTCTTTGGATAGAAGCAACAGTAAACTCATTGTCAAGGAACAAACTTTGTGAAAATCAATTTATAAATTGATCAAGCTTGTAAAAGCATAGGGAAAGATTTTCACCTCTCTCTACCTCAATTTTGTATAATTAATAATGCTTCTTTTATATGGGAGGAATTAGGTTAAGTCGTGAAGCCAACTAATTTGGTTTATTTTTTGCCGCAATCTCGATTGTCCGAACTTTCTATTTAAGTTTCAGTCGAATCAGGGTCTCAAAATAAATTTTCCAATTTCACTCAAGCGAGAATAGGGTCATTCAAGTAGTAAGCCTTATGAATCTTTGATTTTTTTTTCAACCCTACTCCTTGACTCAACTCAATATACATACGTGGGTTCCAGTTAACTCAACTGGTAAAATTTATGATGGTTATATACAAAGGCGAAGCCAGGAATTTTTGTTTTGGGGGGGGGGCCAAGTTGCAACTCTAATATATTTATTAAGATAACCCCATATACACATATACATACGCTTTTTTATTATATGCACACTTATTTATTTGATAAATTATACATATACATACACCAAACAACAACAAAAAGAGCTTAGTAATTTCAATCAAAATTATGCTTGGTGGCGATTTTACATAAAATAAAATTCATTTTTACTATTTTTATAGTGAAATTCTTAAAAAATTTCATATTTGATACAAATTATCAAACTTTATACTAAAGTAAGTAAAAAATCTTTCAATTGAATTAATGAAATTTTAAAAAACATAAATGATCCAAAACTTGGAGGAATAAGTTAGACTTCAAATATATTTGAATCTATCTTGCTCTAACCCATTATGTAGTAACTAAAGAGACATTTCATTTCATGTATAGTTTTAGTGACATTATTTTTTTAATGAGTCAATGACTTATTAATTGTCACATAACTAATTGAAAAATATATAGATTCAAATATGTTTGGTGTCAAATTTTATCAAATATTTAACAGATATAAGAGCATATTTTACAATAAAAAATAGGATTGTGAAAAATAATGTTATGTCTCTATAATTGTTAGACCAATTTTTTTTTTAAGAGCATCATTGGACTAAATCAAATATTTGGGGGGGTCAACTCTTATTTTTTAGACTAAATTTTGAAAATATTAAAATAATTATATATATATATATATATATATATATAAAAATTTCAAAATTTTGGAGGGGCCATGACACATAACTACGCCCTTGGTTATATAAGAGATCTGGGGTTCAATCATCGCCTACACAAAAAACTAATTGGTGTCTTGGTCTGATAATAAAAAGTTATTATCATGAGCGGACGTCATAAGTTGAAAATCTCTCCAAAAAAAAAAATCTCAATATACATACAAACCAAACTATTTAATTACAATCCTCACAAACACTTATTTTGCTACTGGAATTAGTCTAACATAACCTAAAACCTAAAAGGATATATATATATATATATATATATATATATATATATATATATATATATATATATATATATTTATATTTTTTTTTTTTTTTTTTTTTTTCTTTTACATATGATTATATGAATCTAAATGAAAGAGGTCGAAACCATATAGTAGCCCTTATAAGCTGATAATACATATGTGGCCAATATAGGTTGGATAAGATATGATGCATTCACACGAGCCATGCAAAATTTGGCAAAAAGAAATCACAAAAAAATAGCTAAAAACTTCACAGATTGTCACCAATCATCATTCCATTTTCCATATCCATCACTGGGCAACCAATAACGTTGTTTTTTCAACTCTGTAGATCATGTTTGGACCAATGTTAGAAAAGAACTTGGCTTTCGCTTGGGTGTGGAAATTTCAATTTTTATTTCTGATAAAAACTGACTTCAAATTTTGCATGTGACATTAATCCACAATGGGGTATTCTTGTGTGTTAGAAAATTTCAGTTGAGAAAGACCAAGATATTGTGGGGCATGCATTCTCATATCCTCACGCTGATCTTGTCTTATCATTCTCATTGAAGTGCATCACAAAGTCAATTCTTTTGTCTTTTTTGTTCTTTGTGATTTGCCGGAGATCCAAATGGCCGAACTTTTCATCTCGGCCGTCCGATCGAATAACAGGAGTAACATTTTACTTTTTTTCAACTTTTTTCTTGTCAGATGGCTAAGACTTAACTTTTCATCTTGGCCATCCAAAGGGTATCGTACGGGATATCAATCATGACGTGCCTACGATACAGTGAAGTTGCATTGTGTTCTTTAAAATGTCATCTTTTAGATAAGTCTTGATGCCCTCCCCACCCCAAAAAAAAAAAAAAGATAAGTCTTGATGTTCTACTAATTAAGGGCTTGTTTGGTTAGTTAATTTGAGTAATGTTATTTGAGTGTTTTTGATATATGTGTAGGTAAAAAAATATGTTAAAATGTGTGAAAAGTTATTTAAAATGTGAAAATGTTAATTAGAACTAACTAACCAAGCAAGCCCTAAGAATAAGGTTTTTATTGATTCACATTTTTCTAGACAGGTAATTATTGTATACTTAGAATTATTATGAATACGTACTCTCTCTTCTCATATGAATGGTGGGTCTCACTAATTAAATTCATGATGAGACCCATTATTCATGTGAGAGAATAGACTATGCATTTATGGTATTCCATGAGTACCTAATAATTTTTCTAGACCTATCACTAATATCACTTTATTATTTATTATTCATAACTTGTTGCCTTGATGGTTATGAAATATTTTGTGAAATTAATTGTGACTTTAGTCTTGACTTATTGAATAATTATGGTGTGTTTGGTTGGGGTGAAAACAGAGAAAGTGGAAAATAGGATGAGGAAAATAGAGTGGAAAATACTGTTTTCCACTGTTTGGTTGAGGAAAGAAAATAGGAAAGACAGAAAATAGAAGAGAAAGTTTTCCCTTCTGAACCCACTTTTTTTTATCAATGAGGAGAGAAAAGTGATGAGAAATGCATTTTTCACAAATACCCTCACTTTATTACACTCACCTACCCTTCTCACTTTCCCACTATTATATAACAAGGACATAATAGTCAATTTATATAAACTACATTTTTCATCCTCTCCTTTTTCTCTCTAATCAAACAAAAAAGTTTTTCATCCTCCCACTTTTCCACCCCACCAACCAAACACACATAAGGGAAAACCAAATTTTTTATATCCTCCTATTTTTCCATCCTCCCACTTTTCCACTCCTCCAACCAAATAGACCCTTAACCTAGCTATCTATCAATTGAATGAGATTAGAATCCTTTTCATTTGAAATTGATACATTATCTGATTTAGATTAAGTGTTCTAATTTTAAATGTGTATTCAATGTCATATTATTTATAATTTTTATCTTATCAAAAATTTGTAATTTTTAAATGATGTGATATTTTACACGAGTAGCAGCCAAGGGGGCAGGGATAGGTTTGAGTAGATTTCTAACCAAGAAGAAAAAAAACAACAACAGTAAAATGTACAATTTCCTTTTTTCAAGTGAAATTGATAGGATCTTTGATTTCTTTAGTTGTTATCAATTTATCACTAGGAGTCGGCAACAGCCTAACAGGAAATATGCCTAGCAGTATTAAACAGCACCGCATTAATTATTTTAAAGCCAATTGAAATTTTGCATGCATTTTGTGTACTTAACTGCTTAAAGTGCCCTTCTGATCTATACTTCTAGGCAACAATAATATATATATATATATATATATATATATATATATATATATATATATGGTCTTTTGTACTGAGGCACTTCTATTAATTGTATATATTCATCAAGTAACATAGAATTACAGTCAGTGTATGCATTGTTTTTTCTTTTTTTCCTTTTTCCTAAGGAGTGGGGTTATGTAGAAAAAAAAAAGATGTAGGAAAAAGTTTAACTTTAAATTAGTTTGGAGTTATCTTTTTAATTTCCCCCAACTCATTACATGACAATTGAAGAAACCGTTCATGTGTTACTTTAATAACATGATTATTTTAATAAATTTTGTACCTTATTTAAATAATATATATAAATAGTTTTATAAATCGCTATCTAGCTAGTTGGTTAGAGGAGATTCCTAGTAAGCGGGTTTGGAGCTAATCTTCATCCAAACTGTATGTTCAAGACAGAATCTTCCCCTATTCCATGGTTATCCACTTATCCTAGGTTTGGCTAAGAATCATTTCAAATGTCTATCCATTCAAAATGCAAATATCAATTCTAGAGCAGGAAGTTTTGGTAAAAATATGAGACACTAGACAATGAAGACAGAACAATTGTAGCTGAGCCTGCAGACCTAGAATATCAGTCGTGTCAATATTGATGCCATGCAAGATATTATTAATTTCTTGTACCTGTTTGATCGAGCAAAACCTAGCTTTTGGACAGTAGCTATGTTAGAATTTGACGGATCTTATGGCAAGATTCTCCGTATGTCACAATTCATACCATTGGACACTTTAGGTACATTTGCAATATGTACTGGTTTTTAGATTCATATCATTCGACACTTTAGGTACATTTGCAATATGTACCGGCTTTTAGATTCGTTCCTCTAATGTTTGTCTCTTTGGTGTTTAAAAATAAAATGCTTTGTCGAGGACACAAGTCAGTTCATATTTGAACCACTGAACATAAAAGATTTCCAAGGGGTTAGCCAAGTGGCTTCTTCTTGTTTATTTTGGATCTGAAATATTATTGTGTTTTGGAATGGAGGCCGACAAGAGAAAAAGAGAAGATGAATAGGGCCAAAATGGGGATAAACCCCTTTCGGCGAAAAGTTCCAAAACAAAAACCTCATTTCTGAAACTATTTAGGATATACTCTTGTTTTGAAACTCGATTTTTAAAACTCGATTTTTAAAACTCGATTTTTAGAAAATCAAGTTATAGCCAAATTAAACTTTAAAAATAATAAATAAATAAAGAAAAAAAATTGTGGAACTCGAGTTCCACACTAAAACTCAATTTTGATAAAATCGAGTTTCAAAATATGAGCATATCTTTAAATAGTTTCAAAAATTGGACACTTTGCTGAAATTTTTCGTCAAAAGGGGTATATCCCCATTTTGTCCGATGAATAGAATGTACTACAGCTGTAAAGCACAAGCATTGGTCCAAATTGTGACCCCACAATGACTTTTATTTCTAGTGATCTTACATACCATTTATCTAGATAATTATCTAACAACTTCAACGAAGTAATTTGGTGTGGTTATCAATTGTTAGCTTAATTAGCAAAATTTCATACTATCAAATAAGATATTTGGAGTTCAAAGTTTGAACCCCACATTCATCAAAACTGATTATTATCTTAACTTACGATAAAGAGCAAATAATGATCCAAATGAATTATATCTAATAGTGGGTTTCAATTAGCTCAACTAAAAAAGTTTAGTGTTGTCAAATAAAAGACCAACACCCAATTGATATCTTGACCTGATAATAAAGAACAATCATCATAAAGTGGTAGACATCATAAGTTAAAATTATATCAAACTTGAGATTGTCCTTAAAAAAATAAAAATAAAAAATAAAAAGAAGGAGACGAGAGAGTTTATAGCCACAAATTGAAGTAAAACTCAAAATGAGTATATTCTTGACCCTCAAAATAGCAATGCCAAATTTACTACAGAATTGACCTTGCCTAGCTCTTCCTACAAGTGCGGCACACACAAGCACAAAAGCACAGATGACAATGTCATTTGGGTTAGTTACAAGACCTGCCTGTTGGGTCAGAAATTATAAGATGGGCCCTGCTGAGTTAACAATTCAGCTTTGAAATAAAGCCAACCAAAGCCCATGCTTGGTGCAGCCTGAAATTATTCTTTCAATTTTTGCTAGTCTTATAATGTCTTTCTATGCTTATCAAAAAAAATAATAATGTCTTTCTATGGGCTTAGATTGGGCTCGAGCTCCTGAC
Organism: Quercus wislizeni; assembly: GCA_023055345.1. Classification (NCBI taxonomy): domain Eukaryota; kingdom Viridiplantae; phylum Streptophyta; class Magnoliopsida; order Fagales; family Fagaceae; genus Quercus; species Quercus wislizeni. The sequence goes on along the minus strand of JALGQJ010000005.1, from coordinate 36,712,442 downwards.
TTTGTCATCACCCTTAATTAGCATATACAAATGCCATCATCAAGGAATAACATATACAAATGCTGGTACAACAAGGAATGATCGCAAAATATTCTGCCTCGATCAGCTTGGGTTTTTCTACCTTAGCGAGGATACGAGACAAGCATGTACTTCTATTACGCACGAATCATATCATAACGCATCAACAATCACTAGCGTCACAGGATCACCCTAATCTGAAAAAAATAAATTTATTATATATAAATTTTTAATCCTTAAAAAATAGTTGTGACCATCCTAAATTTTGTTAGGCACAACAAAATTTGATAACAAACTTGATTGTAAACTAAGACTATAACTCTACTCAATTTTTTTTTTTTTTTTTCATACGTGAATTTTGACAAATTTATAAATAAATTACATTTTCTTCTTATATCCTTCATACTTGCAAAATTTCAAGAAAATCAAAAATTAATAGTTATGTCATCAATCAAATCTTTAAATTTCGAGTTTTTGTTGTCTAAAATTATACATAAAAGATAAATTTATGGATCAAAAGTAAATAACATACGATTGACTTGAAATTTGATATTCATTTTAAAAACATAAAAAACATGCGATTCAACAATTAAATTTTTAAAATATGTGGTCATGTTAATTTATTTAATGAATTGTAGCCTTAGGGTACAATTAAGTTTGTAACCAAATTTTGTCCTTAAATTTTAGTTTTCTTAACAATATATTAGGTCTTTACAAACAAAAAGAAAAATCTCAAGAAAATTTTTATCTAACTAAAATTTTGATAGAGATGTAACTTGCAACATTGGTAATGAAACTATCGTGCAAAAATTTCAAAAAAAAAATTTATAGAAAAAAATTCAAAGACTTTATGTATTTGTGTGTGTGCAATTTTTTTTTATCAATGTATGAAGTTCTCTTTTAATTAAATTTTGTGTAATTTAAATTTCTTAATAATCATCCGAAAAATATTCTTGCCACCGGCAACAATTAATTGTGAAAGGGGGTGTTTGGTTTGTGATTTTAAACAACCATTTTTAGTTTTTAAACAACATTTCACGCATTTCAACGCACTTTTTCACCCACACGTATTTCCACAAATATTTTCAAACAACAATTTTTAGTTTTTAAACACATATACCAAACGAGCCATTGTTTTGATTAAAGTTAAACTCGACACCATATCATTAAGGATAGCAAAAAATGATTACACCTTTATCTTGTCCCGGCATGTTTCCCCTCCCTTGTAAAAAAAGGAACAAAACTGAAAACAAAAGTAATCTGACCGTGCCCGATACCATTGTCATCTCCAAAAGGCACAGTTGGGCCTGTATTTTGCCCTAGCAATGTAGTCCAGGCCAAGCCATAAGTAGAACTCTTAGGCACTTATGCAACCCATTAAAATATTTTTTTTCCATACACGTGTCATTTTCTTTTTTTCTTCTTCTTTTTAAAATAAGGCCTATAGAGTCCTTTTTTTTTCTTTTTTTTATTACGTGTGAGTTTGGATAACAAATGTGTCCGGCCTTTGCGTTCAATTTTGGATCCGTGCATTGTTTATAGGACCCGTAAATTTTTTAATAAAGCAAATGTAACATTCAAACTGGGTCTCACGGGTACTATTTATAGTTTAAAAATTATTTTGTTGCAATATTTTCAGCAATAAATTTTCAGTTTTTAGCAATAAGCGGTATCCAAACAGACTTTTTTTTTTTTTTTTGATGAGGTATCCAAACAGACTTTATAACCAGTCATTTGAAAGAAAAAAAAAATTTAAATGAAAAAAAAAAAAAAACCTAGAGTAAAGTGAAATGTTAAAAGAGATGTGTTACATCCACAATATTTTTACAACATTTTCACAACAAATCATAGGTGGTTAGTTGTTATTGGTTCAAATTTAAACCTAACACTAAAATTACTTTTTTACCCCAACAATAATAACCAGTAACAACCTGTCATTTAGGATTTGTTGTAAAAATATTGTGAAAATATTATGTACATATCATTTCTCATATTAAAAATATACATTTTTAAACCACCCAAACAAACAGCAATTTTGTTGTGAGAGGTGTCAAATTTCCAAAAGATGACTGAAATGGAGATAAAACTTTTTCCCCACGAACGGAAAAATAAAAACAAAACAAAAACGGTACACAGATAAACTTTAAAAATACATCAGGGATTAGCGGTTTATAGATTTTTCAATTGTATAATATTGATAATTAATTTAATGATACTTGTAAGACATTATTATAATTGTTGATTTAAATTATCTTAAAGTTATATTTATATTCATGAGACTTTTTTTTTTACGTAAGATTAGAAATATATACTTATTTAACATAAAATTACTTGGATACATAAAAACGCACAACCTACATAGGCACACAAATCTTCCGACTATACAAAACAATCAGAAGCACATTCAGCATGTGCCACTGAAATACAAGAAACTTCATTAAGCTTTAAGTCTAAAGAAATCTGACTCCCATATACGCAACCCAGATAACAAAGATTTTACAGCATGTATCAAATGGCCATAATAGAGAAACCATGGGTTACAACTTGGTTGCCATTTGTTTCCAAAACCTCATCAGAGATGCCAACATAAATTGCAAACTGGACAATTGAATGTGCTGCCCATCAAAGAGGTATCTACTGCTACCCTATCAACCCCAAATACATAAGCATATGAGACTATGAGAGACTATGAGAATCTAGATTGAACTTTCTGAAAACCATTTCTGTGAAGCCTTGTTGCAGTGAGTATTTTCTGCAACAATATATTAGGATCTTTCTCTCTTTACAATGAGAGAAGAGAACGAGTTGTTCTACAATTCGAATACATGAGATTCGTTCAAGTGATGAAGGCTGCCTAGCAACCTTGATTGAATCAAAGGCAGGACCCGTTCGTGAATGACCACTCTTAGCATCTCCAACAAACTAAGTAAACACAAAATACTTTCTGTTCGAGAAATTGCCAATAAAATAATATTTTGGTTACAATATAAATAGAAATATAAATGAACAATGTCAGACTGAGACATGAAAATCTTGTTATCTTTAAGGAAATTCAAGCCCTCTGTGGTTTGCAAAGCTTAAAAATACCTTTCTTTGACCCTAAATCTCTCAAGTATTTAGAAGTATTATTGAATTCACTCACTCTCGCACAATACTCTTTGTTTTAACTATTTCTCTTCATTCACTCTTGATCTGAAAATATTCCATAGCATAGCTATATATAAAATCTTCCAATCCTTCTCATAACCTACATGTTAGTTATTAGTTTAGATGACTCCTCTTAATTAATTTAATTTAACTTACATACATGTTAACTATTTCTTTAACAAATTTCACTATAACTCATCTCTTTATTAATTTTCAGTTAATTTAAATTTTAACGTAATTTAATTTAAAATGCGCACATTCCCCCACTCATTTTAATATTAAATTAGGAAAATGAGAGACTACAGGGGAAAGAGGGATTATTATGCATCATGAAGGTGTGCTCTTCATTGAACCTTCACTTAATTAGTGAAACAACAATCTCTACCCCAGATTTAGTAGTGGTGTCCGACTTGAACTATGACTGTTTAGGGGAAATAAAGTATTATTGCTCACACATAACGATCTAGGTGTTGACATGAGCTTCACTAGCTAGCACATTACGGCCCTGTGCTGATCCCAATTTTCATGAGCGTCTTTGAGAATAAGCTTAATTCTCATAGGGAGCAACCCCACTCCCACACTCACATAGGTGAAATTTGTCTAGGGTGCTCCTGTAACTTTGACACCCCACTCATGAGAGCTACAGATTGCTCATTAAGAGTTTAAAAAACTCAACTTCCTACACATCACAGGATAAATGCATTTACACCATAGGGATGGATTTTTTTTTTTCCAAATAAAATTAAAATTAAAAATGTTTTTTCTTACAACCACTATATGATTCGTTTTTCCCATTAAACTCAGTTCTCAGGATCTCTGGTCCCTGAGTTGGGTATCCTCATACATGGCTCATGATTAGATGGGCTTCAATCTCATCCCCCTTGATATATTACAGACCCTTTCTCTTGCTAAGGCCTTAGTTAAAGGATCTGCAAGATTATCACAAGATTTAATATATTCTATATTAACGATGCCATTACTCAAATAAAATCTCACAGTACTATGTTTTCTTCTGATGGGTATGGATTTACTGTTATAAAAACGGTTACGCACTCTACAAATTGTAGTAGTGCTATCACAATGAATTAAAATAGGTTGTATTGGCTTTTCCTAAAGAGGAATTTCATGCAATAAATCTCTCAACTAGTTTGCTTCCTCACTTGCTGAAACCAAAGCTATCAACTCAGCCTCCATATTAGAGTTAGCAATAATGGTTTTTTTTTTTTAATATTTCCAACATATTGCACCACCACCCAAACTAAAAATATTACTAGTGGTAAACAAAGAATCACCTGACAAAGTATTCCAATCGACATCACTAAAACCTTCAAGTACAGCGGGATATTTTTTATAGAACAAACCATGTAATTTGGTACCATATAGATATTTCATAACTCACTCAATGGCTTGCCAATGATCTTTAATAGCTTGCCTAAATCTACTAAGTACTCCTACTGCATAAGCAATGTCAAGTCTAGTACAATCAGTTGCATGTCACAAACTCCAATTATGCTAGCATATTCCTTTTGATTAACAACATCATTGTCATTATTAATAGGAAACAAATGAACACTAGAATCAAAAGGAGTAACAACATGTTTGCAATCATGATAGTTATATTTTTTTCAAAATTTTCTCAATATAATAAGACTACTCAAGATAAATTCCATCACATGTTTTTGTAATTTTCATGCCTAAAATAAAATTATCCTCACCAATATCTTTCATATCAAAATGGCTTCTAAGCATATTTTTTGTTTCATTTATAACATGCAAATTAGAGCCAAATATTAGTAAGTCATCCACATAGAGACTAATAATGACATGTGAGTTTTCCCAAGTTTTATAATAGATGCACTTGTCACATTCATTTGACTTGTAGCCAATTTCAATCATGCATGAATCTAATTTTTCATGCCATTGTTTAGGAGCTTGCTTTAAGCCATATAAAGATTTAGTTAGCTTACACACCTTACTTTCTTGACCAATCTCCACAAAGCCTACAAGTTGGTCCATATAAATTTCCTCATCTAGGTCCCATTCAAAAAAGCTATTTTTACATCCATTTGACGAATTTTCAAATCATGTATAGCTGCAACAGCAATTAGCAATCTAATCGATGTAATTCTAGTAACAGGCGAAAAAGTGTCGAAAAAATCAATATCAGCTTTTTGCCTAAAACCTTTTGCAACAAGTCTAGCTTTAATTTTGTCTATTGTGCCATAAGGTTTAAGCTTTTTCCTAAGGACCCATTTACAACCTATTGTTTTACAACCACGTGGTAAATCTACTAACTTCCATGTTTTATTAGAAATCAATGAATCTATTTCATCATTCACGGCCTCTTTCCAAAATACACAATCAGGTGATAACAAAGTTTCTTTCAAAGTAAAAGGATTTTCATCAACATTAAAAACATAATAGTCAGGGCTAAAATCTTTTTCAAATCTAGCTCTTTCATTCCTTCTAAGTTCAATTTCAAGATTTTCTTGATTTTGTGAATGAGGAGTAGAAGAACTAGGCTGAGATAACACATTTTCTCTAACTTCTTTGCCCCCCACTATTTTTAGATTTAAAAGGAAATTTTTCCTCATGAAAGATAGCATCACCTGATTCAAAAATCACATTATTTTCAATATTCAAAAATCTATAGGTTGTACTGTTTACTGCATATCCAAGAAAAGCACAAGTGGTAGCTCTAACGCTCAATTTAGGTATTTTGAGATCTATCAACCTTACAAAGGCTAAGCAACCCCAAACTTTAAAATGTCCCAAATTTAGCTTATGTCCCTTCCACAACTCAAAAGGTGTGAGTGAAGTCTTTTTGGGTGGCGCGCTATTTAAAACATGACAGACTGTTAAAATTACTTCCCCCATAGATTTAGGGAGCACCTAACTCAATTAGAATTGCATTTGTTAAATTAATCAAAGTTTTATTTTTTCTTTTAGCCACACCATTAGATGCAGGTGAGTATGGAGGAGTAGTTTCATGGATAATTCCCAAAGATTGAATAAATGAGTTTAACTCAGTAGATTCATACTCCCAACCTCTATCACTACAAAATCTTTTTATTTTTCTACCGAATTGGTTCTCAATTTCTCTAAGAAAATCTTTAAATTTCTCAAAAGCATCACTTTTATTTTTTAATAGCTAAACATATGCATATTTGGTCATCAATAAAGGTGATGAAATACTTGTTTCCACCACAAGTTAATTTTCCTTCAAATTCACAAAGATCTCTGTGAATTAGTTCTAAAGATTTGGTATTTCTTTCAACATTTTTATGAGGCCATTTAGTAATTTTAGCTTGACTGCATGCTTCACATTTTTCAAAGTCTTTTGTTAGTCTTGGGATTAATCCTATGTTACCCATAATTCCCACATATCTATTGTTTATATAACACAAGCGAGCATGCCAAAAATTCACAGAAGATAGCATATAAATAAAACTAGCAGATGATATATTATTTTCAATATTTTGTTTTTCAATATTTTGTTTGAACATTCCATCACAAGCACACCCTTTGTCCACAAATAATAATTTCTTAGATATTACATATTGATCAGATTCCATTGTTTGTTTGAAACCAGCATTATTCAGCAAATAGTTTGACATTAGATTTTTCCTTATGGATGATGTGTATAGCACATCTTTCAAAGTGAGCACATGTCCAAAGGTAAATTTCAGCTCAACCTCACCACTCCCAAGTACCTTGGTTTTACTAGAGTCACCAAGCATAATTGTTTTTTCTTCTTCAAAAAGAGTGTATATTTTGAAACGATTTTTATCATAGTAGACATGCCTATTGGTACCAGAGTCTGCCCAACACCCTTCAACATATTGGATCATGTAAATGCCTGTAATCATAGCCACTAAAGGCTCTTCGGTAACATTAGCCTGTGGAACAGACCCATGTTTTTGAAATTTGCAAAATCGAGCAATATGCCCACTCTTGCCACAGAAAAAACATGCATTAACTTGTTGGTTATTTGAAGGGGGTCCTTGGTTCTTATTCCTTTGACGGGGAATCTAGGTAACTAATTTCATTTTTCCAACTATCTAGTTAGTAGTTAAGGTTTCAAAACTATATTTTTTATTAGCATCTCGAGTCTTTTAAACTCGATTTAGGGCCTATAAATCGAGTTTTTGGGACTCGATTTTCATGGATTGATCATGTATGATGTGGAATTTTTTTCCACGTGGCATCTACTTGGAAATTAAGTCTCTAAGACTCGATTTCTAACCCAAAAAAAATTAAAGTCTCATGTACAGGCCAAAATACCCAAAAACAAATTTAAGAAATCCCAAAAACATCAATCCCAATCCTAAAGACTCAGATCAGAGGGAGAGAAAGACTCAAGCCGCGACGACCCAGGCAGACCCAAGCTGCGGCGACCCAAGCACACGAACCCCAAGCCTGGGTCTCGCGCGGCCTAGGGCTCGTGCGGCTTGGGGCAACCCAGGCCGCGGCGACCCAGGCGCTTGAGCCCCAGGCCGCAACGACCCAGGCGCGCGAGCCCCAGGCCGCAGCAACCCAGGCGCGCGAACCCCAGGTCTGGGTCGCGCGCAGCCTGGGGTTGTGCGGCCTGGGGCGACCCAGGCGCGCGAGCCCCAGGCCTGGGTCGCGCGCGGCCTAGGTCTGCCTGGGTCACGCACGGTGGTCTGAAGCCACCAACTCCGATCTCGATCTTCTCTCCCTTTCTGTTTCTGGTTTTTTTTTTTTTTTTCTTTTTTCTCTAGGTTCTTCTCTGATGTTCTAGTGGTTCCTCTCTGATTTGTTCTTATTTATAAGGGATATAAATCGAGTCTTAGAGACTCGATTTCTATGTAATCGCCACTTGAAAAAATATGCCACATCGGACGTAATTAGAGCATAGAAATAGAGTCTTTGATGCTCGATTTATAGGCCAAAATCGAGTCTAAAAGACTCAAAATGCTAAAAAAATCAATAAGTTTGTAACTCTGACTAACTAACTTGATAGTTAGGAAAATTAAATTAGTTACCTGGATTACCCTCCTTTGACTAGAGTTGCCCCTATTGTGAAGTCTACCATAATTTTTCATATTTTTCTTTCTTGACCTCAATTGTGCATTTTTAGGAAAATGATCTTTGGGCTAGTTATTGCCTACAGAAATTAAATTTACCTTGATGGTAGAATGTCCATTACCCTCTTGTGTTATAAGTGCATCTTGTCCTCTAGCTTCCTCCTCTATGAGGATGCGAGTGATCAAGGATTCTAGGGACATCTCATTTTGCTTGTGGTGAATTGATTTTTGGAACTCTTTCCATGATGGTGGTAGCTTGTCAATGATACCAGCCACAACAAGGTTGTCCTCAATCTTTATGCCTTCGAATCTAACTTCTGCCACTATCATCTGAAAGTCTTGAACCTGTTCCACAACAAATTTACTATCCACCATTTGATAGCAAAAGAAACGACGACTAGCGGCATATTTCTTTGCACCAGCCTCTTCGGTGTCATATTTGCTCTATAAAGCTTTCCAAATTTTCTTTGCAGAAGTGTATGTAGTATTATAATAATCATAGAAATGATCTGCAGGACAATTTGAAAGATAATAGCGACATTTATACTAATCTTGTTAATACTTATCTATTTTTTCTTGATGGTCATAGAGTTCATCTTCGGTCATGTCGACAATAGAAACCTTGTTTGGATTCTTCTCAGTGAGGACATAGGCTACCTTAAGAAGGCTTAGATAAAAAGGACCTTGGCTTTCCATCTTTTGAAATGAGCTCCCTTAAAACATAAGGGCTTGTTGAGATCTCAGACATTGTCATTTGGCTTCTCAGTTGTTGGCTCCATTTTGAATATTCTTAAAATTGTTGGAGAAATTACCACTAAAATGATATTTTGGTTACAATACAAAATAAGCGAACAATGTCAAACTGAGGCATGGAAATCTCGCTCTCTTTAAGGAGATTCAAGCCATCTACGGTTGGCAAAGCCTAGAAACCAATACTACAGAAATTCACTCCTGGCTTGTCTCCTCCAAGATACAACAGCTCAACAGTTCGTTGTTTATTTCGAACCAACTCTACATAAGTGGTTGAGCTCAATGCTCCCCCAAAAGACACATTTATTTGGCCCAAAATCTCTCAAGTGTTTAGGAGTATTATTGAATTCACTCACTCTTACACAATACTCTTTGATTTAACTATTTCTCTTCATTTACTCTTGATCTAAAAAATAGTTCATAGCATAGCTATATATATAGTCTTCCAATCCTTTTAATTAATTTAATTTAACTTACATACATGTTAATTCTTTCTTTAACAAATTCCACTCTAACTCATCTGTTTATTAATTTTCAGTTAATTTAAGTTTTAATGTAATTTAATTTAAAATGCACACTTTCTATTATAGAAAATGAAATCTTAAAATATTGATCTAATCTCTCTAAGCCTACATTTGGATTGCACTTAAATTATTTCAGTACTTGCGTTTGGCATTTTTAGTGGATCTCATGCATGGTTCACAGGATTCGCAAGTATTTTTTTCATAAAAAAACTTTAAAATTGAGTCTCATTATATTATTATATTTAAAAATTATTTTACTACCATATTTTCAATAAAAATTATTTTACTCAATTTTCAACCATAAGAAGTATCCAAATATTTTCTAAATCTCATTGCTCATCTACAGTACCTCTTCAAGCCTGGGTTATTGTAGATTAGGAAGCGAATTTCTTTCATTAAAAAATTCTAGCGCTGATATGAGCTCTCTCTCTCTCTCTCTCTCTCTCAACAAAGGAAAGGAGACAAACCTCCTCCTCTTAGGTAAACACTCAAGACTGTGGCTAGCTCTCTCTCTCTCTCTCTCTCTCTCAACCAACAAAAAAGCTGAATAAAAGAAAGATTTCTTCTCTCTCCTCTTATTCTCTTTGATGTAGAGCGAAGCTCTCTAGTCTACAAACGATCAAAGAGCTAAGATCAAATTAATATTTCCAACATCAATAATTTGAAATCATTTTTCTAATTGTCTATTTTTGAGTTTAGAAAATTAGGGTTATAGGTACGATGGATTTGTGTCCTATTTTTTTGCAATGTGATTCAACTGACTAGATTATTTTTTTGCAATATGATCTCACTGACTAGCAATAATAGTTGTTATTTACTGCAAGTAGTCTGTAGATATTATGCTATTGTCATCTAATCAGTAGTTGTTATTTACTGCAAGTAGTCTGTAGATATTATGCTATTGTCATCTAAAGTTTTCATTAGAAAATAATATTTATCAATTAATCTCAAAGCTGTTACAGAGAATAATGACAGGGAATAATGATAAAGTATAAGGGTGAAGTGAGAGGAACAGTTTATTGTAGAAGATAGAGAGAGAGAGACCGCAAAGAGGCGATGCTTATCCGAATTTAGGATTAAAGAAATATCCCCTTTTCTTAATATTTGAAACCTAGAGTATATCCCAATGTGATACAAGACACGATATTATTTCCCAAATATACTTGCATTTTTGTCATGAACAGTCGCAACTTGCACCCCAGATACGTAATGGGCCATCAATACGACAAACAATGGATTGGTATAACACTACTTTATCGCACCTTGAATAAACAACCAACCTACCAGTCAACACTGAATTTACGGCCACCATATACGACTTTTTCTTTGAAAATGACCCCTAACATGGCCCACCAAAATATCTTTATAATTTCCCAGAGCTAACCCTAATTTTAATTTCTACTCAAAAGCTTCGAATATTTATGAATGATGATCAAATTAAATTAACAATGAGCAAAAGATTGCGAAAGAAGGATTATATACTTCATTTCATTAAACTATTTTTTTTTTTTTTGGGTAACATAGAGGACATAGGGACAAGTAACCATCGGTCAAAACTGAACCACCGGTCAAAAAAGCGAGAACCACAATGCAGAACGAGAACGAGAACCAGAACCAGAACGATAACGAAACCAAAGCGATAACATAACCACAGATCCAAACAACGCTAAAATAACCCACTCAAGTCACCAACAAACTGAGCGTCACAGACAACAAATTCCTAACAAATCTAACTCCTCCAGCTACCACCATCACCGCCGCCACCTCCGCTGCTCCTTGAGTACCTTGAGCCTCCGTCTCCGTATCCACGGTCACGGCCACCACCACCATAACCGCCGCCACCTCCTCCGTATCCACCCCCGCCTCCACCGTATCCGCCACCACCTCGGCTGTATCCACCGCCTCCTCCACCTTCGCGACGTCCGCCGCCTCCGTAACCGCCTCCGCCGCGGCTGTAGCCTCCTCCACCGCCACCGCCTCCATTACCGCGAGACTGAGCCTCGTTGACTGTGATGTTGCGGCCGTCAAGGTTCTGGCCGTTCATTCCTTCGATCGCGTCCCTCATTGACTTCTCGTTGCTGAAGGTGACGAATCCGAATCCTCTAGATCTACCGGTTTCGCGGTCATTGATGATCTGAAAACAACAAAAACCACAACAACAAAAAGAAAACAAACCAGATCTAATCAGATCCACATCCAAATCATCAAACTAAGCAAAAAAAAAAAAAAAACTAACAAAACCGATCGATCTTCGCTTTTTTTTGAAACAAAGCTGAAGATGAACGTACCGATTTGTGTGAGTAATAAAAGAATCAGTTTATAGTAACAGAGAATCAAGTAACAGAGAAACAGAGCAGAACAGATCAGATCAGAGCAGGATTTTTTTTTTTATTTGGATCGGCGACAAAGCCGGATCGAGTCAGATCCGAAATCTCTGATCGACGACCAACGGACCTTCGATTCAAGGATATCGCCGTATGGTGAGAAAGCACGCTCCAAGGCTTGGTCATCGGTGGCCCAGGCGAGCCCGCCGACGAAGCATCGGAATTCAACATCTGCAGACGCCATTGATGAGAATCTGAAACTGAAAAGAGAGAAAAATAGAAAGAAAACCGAAACCCTAGAAAAGGGCAAAGAAGGAAGTCGAGAAAAGAGTGAGATTTGAAGGTCTCGTATGCGTCGCTTATAAAGATCTCTTGGCGTGGAGGAGGGGTTAACTAGGGTTAGTTTGTGAAGTTAACGAGGGTTAACTAATCGCGGTGATTGTGGTGGAGAGTTTGGTTACGGATATAAGTCTATCCCTTGAGTGCGTCTAGGGTTTTCTTTTCAATTTTTTTGAACAATTTAATAGGGTTTGCTAATTTAGGAAAATCACTAAATTAGTACCCACCAAATCAGTCTCACCTTACAAGGAAAGTGAGATATGGTATATATAGAAAGTTTATAATCGGAATAAAATCTCATAATATTTTCTTAGGTTGTGTTTGATATTAGTTTAAAAGATCAACTTTTTTTACTATTTAACTTATTTTTCCTATTATTTATGAGTTTCATTACATTTTTTGGTATTATTCATGAGTCTTACTGTACTATTTCAACTACCTTTTAGTTTTATCTATAGTATTTTCAGTAAAAAAATTTCAATTTCAACTAAATAAATTATTCACAAACAAATTCTTAATATTCTCATTCTGAATTGTGGTGGATTTTGGTATAATATACTTTCTTTTTTTATTTCAACTTGTGTGAGATTTTGTTGTGTAGGTTTGTATATATTCTATTGAAGATAATTGACTATTTAAAGAATATGTTGACAACTAATTAATTATTTCGTGGATTGATCGGCTATGCCTAAATTTAAGTTTTGTCAAATTATTTGATCCAGTCAATTTGTAATGAGCCATTTGATTGGGTTAGAAAAACAGTTTGATCCAATATGATAAGGAGTTAAACAATATCAAATGGATGAGTTGACTTGTTTTTAAAAGAATAATTTTTAATTATTTGTATCAATATATATTCAATATTCTATCATCAAATTTTTTTTTTTTGAGAAGGTTCTATCATCAATGTGGTTGATTAAATTTATAATAAAATAAATATATATATTGTTATGTATTGCCTAGGTATCCACTACTTTTATTTCATTACTGTCCCTTTTTATCGTGGATGTGAATATACAATGTTCTTCCATGTGTCAAGAAAAAAAGAGTCTTACATTATTCTCCAATTAATCAAAGATGGAAGAATCTCATCTGAAAAAAGACTACTAATCTTATCATTTTGTTCATAAAAAATTCTCCAATTAATCAAAGATGCGTTGTTCTAAAGCTTGAAATTATCTGGAATGTTAATAAGTCTTACCTTTCATCCACAAAAAATGTTTATTCTTAAATGATTCAAAGAGCATCCAATAAAACTTATATATATATATATATATATATATAAAGCATCCAATTAAACTAGTTTATCTTTCTCCATTAAAAAAAAAAAAAGTATTACATGATCTAAACACATATTTTCTATAAATTGAAACAAATATGACATATTGGAAAAGAAAACAAATAGAGTATGTAAGGACCAGATTTGGCTCCTAAGCCCAAAAGGTGGATGGACTTCAGCCCAAAGAGCCCAAAATAATGAATTTGTAGAGAATGGGTTAGAAAAACTAGGCCTTAATGAATTAGACAAACATTAAAATAGATCCAGATGATAAGAAAATGAAATTAGACAGGTTTGTGGTGAAGAAAATCGTGCTTAACACAGTCCGAGGAGATCAGTTTTTATATCTTTCTTTTAGGTTTGATTACAAAGTTAGTTCTAGATTTCTACGGTGTTTTTCTCTCTCTTTTTCGATCCTCCTTCTCATTGCCCTCCTTCCCTTTATATATCATTCTTCCTTTTTTCTTTCCCCTCCACGTACAGTCCAAGTTGGTTGATCTTAATATTTGTCCCATCATCCCCTTCCCCTAATCTTTAGGTAGTAGCTGTAAGGATAAAGGTCACTGTTTAGGTATCACATCCACATTAATGTGGTCAGAGAGTTAGCCGTAGAGCATTTAATACGGTGGTAACAGCATTCTTCTTAGATATTTTAGTGCTCCTTCCTATCTGACGTCTCTGCAATACTTATCTGCTCCAATAGAACTCCCTATTACCTTGGTCAACAGTCTACCTCTTCAAACTTTAGTTTCGGTAAACCAAGGAGGCATTTATCCTTGGACCATTTTATTAAGCCACTATGACCAAAAACTAGCCTCTTCTGACAAAAATTTCTCCTTTTCGGACAAACCCACATTCTCGGCTTGGGCCACAGGCCCAACATACTAATAGATAAAGAACTCTCGGGCCTAATGCCCCTACAGAGTATATGACAACAAAATTTCTTAAAACAATATATTTAGAATGAGGATTAAGTTTTTTTTGTTTTAGATGAGATTCTTCTCCCAAAAAAAAAAAAAAAAAAAGAGATTAGGTGTAACTATTTTTAAGGTTAAACTACCTAATAAATTTATAATGATTTAATATTTTGAAAACTATAATCTTGAATTACAATTTCTCAATGTTTTTAACCTACATGCTAAATTTCATATTAATATGATATTATTTATTATTTTATCTATAAATTCAACTTCTAAGATATTAAAAAAAAATACTTGAAATTAGATGTAATTTGAAAATTTAAAGTCTAAACCCAATCCATATCTATACTACTATTTATCCCAAAATGGAATATAGACCAAGCAATTTGGGACAGAAGGAGTTCTGTAGGGTCTCAATATGGGGGGTGTCTTTCACTGTAGATGTGAGCGAACTCAACCCCAACAGGCCCAATACAATGAATTTGGTAGAGAAACGGGCTTAAGAACTGAGCCTTTGTGAGGACTTCGTCAACGGTCGGGCGGGATCATTGGGGAACAGGATCGTCAACGACGTAGTTGAGGAGAGGGTCAAGGTCCGTCCTCGGGCCTCATCCAATGATGAATTCTTCTTCTCCTCTTCTGATACTCCACCAATAGAACTTCCTGGTGTCTTCCGAATTATCATCCCCCTCTTCGCGAGATCTCTCTGGTTATATATATTCTTCTGTTCCCTTCATCTTGGCCGTCCATCTATCGATTGCGCAAGTCACCACTTGAGTGTCTATCCCATCCAACGTTTACCTTCACTTGCTGTGAGTTGCAGTGGGCAGCATGGCACTGTTTAGGGGTCATTCTTTCATTAATGCGGCCAGACTGCCAGCTGCAAGCATTTAATGCGGAGGTGACAGGCTCTTGCACAATAGCCCTTTCACCATGCTCCCATAGCTGCCCCTCTACGCTAGTCCCTTCGTTTGGGGATGACAGGGAAGGCTGCGGTAGATGGCGTATTGTCATTTCTTCTCAGGACACCAGTTGTCGAGGACATGGCGTTCCTCATCGATTTCTCTTAGTAGCTGTGGGCCTTCCTTAGTCATTCTCGGATGTTTTTCTCCTCGACTGGGCCCTTGGGCTTATTATTCGAAATGTGCCGGGGCGCCCAGATCCTTCGGCCCCACAATAGCCCATCAAAATCCTGCTGTCCGAAACCTCGGACGAGGAGTAGGGTTTTGACATTCTTGGGCCTATAACACGGTCGATTGAGC
Source organism: Quercus wislizeni (assembly GCA_023055345.1). Taxonomy (NCBI): domain Eukaryota; kingdom Viridiplantae; phylum Streptophyta; class Magnoliopsida; order Fagales; family Fagaceae; genus Quercus; species Quercus wislizeni. Next base: position 36,696,831 of record JALGQJ010000005.1, on the reverse strand, counting down.
TTTGCTTTCTTACGGGCGCATCGCCATTAATGTTTCCTCTTCGGGGGTAACGCGGATTGCTTCGGAATACAGGAAGCGTATTCGATGGTGCCTTTATGAGGCGACGCGGATTTGGAGACTGAAGTCTCCCTTGGGAACCGGGTGGAATTCATTTTGTTTGACATTCTTTCCTTGAGCTCTGTGGATAGTGAGCTTCCCCAGATTTCATCTTCTATATAAGGCACCCCGAGGAGAACATTTTCCACACCCATTAGCCTTAGAACCCTTCGGAAGTCCCAAGTTTCCTCTCTTCTTGGATAAAAAGGATGCCGCCTGAACCATGGGCGTTGCAGCTGAGGCAAAGAGAATTGGGGCTGAAGTCCCTCCTATTCTTCAACTGAACAAGAAAGAGCATTCTCCTCCTTCGACCAAGAACCGTAGCCAGTGCGAACCATACTAGGTTCCTGATATTCCTCCAAATGCCCATCGAGAATGCGCAAGAGTTAGCTAAAGAGGAAGGGGAAGAAAGTGAAGCGAAGTTGAGGGCGGTGATCGTGACATCAGAGGGAGACATCCCCGCCGTTGCAGGCAAACGGCGGGACACGTGGAGGGCGACTTCCTAGAAGTACCGACATCGTATGGTGGGCTAGGTTCGCTTCAGGGCAGCCTCAGCAGGTGGAAACCAATTCCGATGCTCCCGCCTCCTTCTCCTCATCACCACCTGTGCCAAGCTCACTGGCTTAGAGGCTACTGAAGCGGAACTGTGAACCCACCATCACCACCAGCCTTCTTCTTTTTATTAGCTAGCTTCGCCGCAATTACACCTCGGCCAATGTGCAATTAGTTGTAAATAGGGCTATCTTGTAATCGATGTAAAACATGTCGTCCTCGGCTGTTCTGTAATTTGTTGTAAATCAGGCATTCCTCAGCTATTTTGTAATCGATGTAAAACATCCTATTTAATGGAAAGGGATTTATGGTTTTTACTTGGCGAAATCTTTTTCTCTTTATTGTTATTACTTCCCACAGATGTTTTTGTTTACTTATTTTCCTTACGCGTGTATTCTTGCACTGCCTCCGCCTTTCCAAAAATAGCCGAGCACGCGACGATGTGCTCCCTGCTACAAACTGCGCTACCCTTTTTTAACAAGAAATGCTAGTTTTGAAATCTGCAATCCGAGAAGGTCGTGGCACATCATGACTCTGTCCGAGACCCGTAGGGGGCCAGGGCGTTTATCTCCCTTCGTCGTCCGATCCAAGGACCCAGGCGAAGCTATGGCTGTACTTAATGCTTAGCGGAAATAAGTTTTGGTTCCGCATAACACCCAGATGGTTGCTACAAGTCACTAATTTTCCCACAGGTATGAGTTCAAGGACCATGCAATACCTTGGTTCTGTCTACACCCAGATGGTTGCTACAAGTCACTAATTTTCCCACAGGTATAAGCCCGAGGACCATGCAATACCTTGGTTCTATCTAACACCCAGATAGTTATCACAAGTTATTAGTTTTCCTATAGGTTTGGGTCTGAGGACCATGCAATACTCTGGTTCTGTTTAACACTCAGATAGTTGTCACAAGTTATTAGTTTTCCCATAGGTTTGAGTCCGAGGACCATGCAATACCTTGGTCCTGTCTAACACTTGGATACTTGTCACGAGTTATTAGTTTTCCCATAGGTTTAAGTCCGAGGACCATGCAATACCTTGAATCTGTCTAACACTTAAACACTTGTCACAAGTTATTAGTTTTCCCATAGGTTTGAGTCCAAGGACCATGCAATACCCTAGTTACATCTCCTGAGGATTCGCCCTCGCTACAGCCCCATTCGACTACTCGAGTGAGTTAGAAGGCACCAACGCCGATCTCCAAAAACTGTTCTCACCGCGGAGCCCCTTGAAAGCGTTTCGCGCGGCCACCATATTCCTCCACCGGGGTCCAACGGGGGCCGCCCGTGAGGTTCGCAAGTCGTCCGGGTCCTGGTGAGGAGCGTCCGCTGAGCTGGGAACCTCTCGGCAGTTCTCCATTTGCAGTCCAGTAGGTTGGCCATCATCGTTCCCTCTTGAGGGTTTGGCCCTGCCTTGTTCGATTACTGTTCTCACTAGCACACAAGTTCTTCCCACAAACGGCGCCAATTGTAGGGTCCCAATTTGGAGGGTGTCTTTCACTGTAGATGTGAGCGAACCCAACCCCAACAAGCCAAATACAATGAATTTGGTAGAAAAGCGGGCCTAAGAACTGGGCCTTTGTGAGGACTTCGTCAACGGTCGGGCGGGATCATTGGGGAACAGGATCGTCAACGACGTAGTTGAGGAGAGGGTCAAGGTCCGTCCTCGGGCCTCATCCAATGATGAATTCTTCTTCTCCTCTTCTGATACTCCACCAATAGAACTTCCTGGTGTCTTCCGAATTATCGTCCCCCTCTTCGCGAGATCTCTCTGGTTATATATATTCTTCTGTTCCCTTCATCTTGGCCGTCTATCTATCGATTGCGCAGGTCACCACTTGAGTGTCTATCCCATCCAACGTTTCCCTCCACTTGCTGTGAGTTGCAGTGGGCAGCATGGCACTGTTTAGGGGTCATTCTTTCATTAATGCGGTCAGACTGCCAGCTGCGGGCATTTAATGCGGAGGTGACAGGCTCTTGCATAATAGCCCTTTCACCATGCTCCCATAACTGCCCCCTCTACGCTAGTCCCTTCGTTTGGGGATGACGGGGAAGGCTGCGGTGGATGGCGTATTGTCATTTCTTCTCAGGACACCAGTTGTCGAGGACATGACGTTCCTCAGCAATTTCTCCTAGTAGCTGTGGGCCTTCCTTAGTCGTCCTCGGACGTTTTCCTCATCGGCTGGGCCCTTGGGCTTATTATTCGAAATGGACCGGGGCACCCAGATCCTTCGGCCCCACAATACATATTTGGCATAAATGCACTTTAAGACTTTTAGTCCCTACATTTTGACTTTTTTCCATTTTATTTCCTACATTTTCATTTTACCACTTTTAGTTCCTAAACCAATTAACGCGTGACATTTAAGTCCTTACTGTCACCCAACTAACAGAAAATGCTGACGTGGTTGAAGGCACAATAAAATAATAATTAAAAAATCTATTTTGGCATTAAAAAATTGCCACATCAACGTCTAAATTTAAAAAAATTAATTTGTTAATTTTAACTGTGCGAACCTAAGATGTGTAGGTTTACTTGGCAACTTCTAGGCATGCTTGGCAACGTCCTCGGCATGCTTTTCAACGTCCTAGGCATTCTTTTTTGCACGGCCCTAGGAGTCCCACATCGAAGAAAAACCCCCCCACTTGCTGTCTTATAAGCTGTGAAGCCAAGGGAGTAATGTACCAACAAGTTTCCATATATGTGGGAACCTAAGATGTGGGAACCTAAGATGTGTAGGCTTTCTTGGCAACTCCTAGGCATGCTTGGCAACGTCCTCGGCATGCTTTGCAACATCCTCGGCATGCTTTGCAACGTCCTAGGCATGCTTGCAACGTCCTAGGTATGCTTGCAACGTCCTAGGCGTCCTCGGCATGCTTTGCAACGTCCTAGGAGTCCCACATCGAAGAAAAATCCCCCCACTTGCTGCCTTATAAGCTGTGAAGCCAAGGGAGTAGTGTACAAAGCTTGGTGGTACACTACTCCCTTGGCTTCACAGCTTATAAGGCAGCAAGTGGGGGGGGTTTCTTCGATGTGGGACTCCTAGGACGTTGCAAAGCATGCCTAGGACGTTGCAAAGCATGCTGAGGACGTCCGAAGACGTTGCCAAGCATGCCTAGGAGTTGCCAAGCAAGCCTACACATCTTAGGTTCCCACATTAACTAAATGAAAAATTATTAAAAAAAAAAAAAAAAAAAACTCGGGAAGAACATGATGAAATCAAGAACTCCAACCCAGATCAAAAAACTCAAAAACACAAACCTAAACACAGAATTTTCTTTCCTAACCTGTGACTGCCCTCAAATCACAATCACAAATCCACCGGAATCTGCCACAAAACCATCAACTATCCACCACAAATCCAAAACAATAAACCCATCCACTACCCACACAAACCCATCGAAGCAAACTACCCCACCCAAATCTAATTAAAAAAAAAAAACTTAGCTAGTCCGGGCGCCATTCCTCTTCAATCTAAGAACGAAACCCATTACTAAACTCCAATCTGTGAACAAATCCCACCACCAAACTCCGATCTATGCCATCACCAAAACCCACCATCAAACTCCAATCTCAGCCACTAAAACCCACCACCAAACTTCAATCCAGCCACCAACCATTACCGATCCAGCCACCGAACAATCATGCAACCCATCACCAATCGACCCAAACTCTGATCTGTATCATCACCAAAACTCCACCACAGATGCCGATCACCACAAACCCACACCCTCCACCACGCTGATCCACAAACTCAGGCCTCCACCACGTCGATCCCCACAAATCCACGCCTTTCACCTCACCACGACAAGTCAGCAACACCATATGCACAAAAACCCACCAAAAAAAAATGCCAAAGAGGGAGACCCATTGATTTGAGAGAGGAGCTTGAGGCATATGGGTTTGGGTTTAGGTTTGAGCAAAATCAAGAGATAAAGAGAGTTCAAGAAGGTTAAGCACCAAGATTGAGGGAGAAAGAAGAAAAAGAAGAAGAAAGAAAGAAGAAAATGAAAGAATAGAGGCGGAGAAACTGAGAGACCGATCTGGGGAAGAAAAAGAAAAAGAAACCCACAAGCACCATTGAGACAGGAGAGTTTCAGAGAGTTGTGATCTGGGATTGTGGTGTTTTGATCTGTATTGGGCTTGATTTTTTGTTTTTAATTTTTTCATTTAGTTAAAATTAATAAATTGATTTTTTTTAATTTAAATTCTGACGTGGCAATTTTTTAATGCTAAAATATATTTTTTAATTATTATTTTTCTGTGCCATCAGGTCAGCATTTTTTGTTAGTTGGATGACGGTAAGGACTTAAATGTCATGTGTTAATTGGTTTAGGGACTAAAAGTAGTAAAAATAAAATGTAGAAACTAAAATACAAATTAGGTCAAAATGTAAAGACTAAAAGTACATTTATGCTTACATATTTTTACTTACGTATATTTTCAAAAAATACAAATAATATTACTAGAATAACATTAGTTGGTCCTTAAATTCTAAGTTTTGACCTCCTCCTGGCCCTATAATCGAAGCCAGAGTTCAGAATAAGCTTGTAAATGTAACCAACCACAACGTGCTAGTCAAATCGGTTGGTAACCCGACATCGCGTAACCCCGGTCCCCGGTTAACAAAAACTGCAGGACTCACAAGGGTTAAAGGGTAGGGTCCACAGCTGTCACGTGATACTGAAAGCCTGAAATGACGGAATTGATATTTTTAATGACTGAGAGAGATATTTACTAGCCTCGAAAATATCTCAAATGAGTAAAATACAGATTTACCCCTCACGTCTTACGAGATTTTCAACTTTCCAAACCTGCAATTATTGTCTTTTTTATTATATTGTTATTCATTCATTATTATATGGGGCCCTCTAAAAAATCCAATGCACCTATCCAGAATGGTATCTTTGTGCCTCAGCTTTGGTTTTGGATGGGAACAAAATATTAATAATTGGGATACAGGAATGGGCCGACAATTAATGTCCTTGATATTGTAGGTCAAGCCCAATAAAATCTAAGAGATTGTAATGGTGGGCTTCCTTTCCGCCATTAAAGCCCATTGGTCTCATAAGATTTGCATGAAAAGTTTGCAGGGTTTAAGCTTAAGTCCAGTGCACTGATCCTAACACAATTCAGAATCGTATCCAGTTTACTTGACACGATTCAAACATGTGTCCAAAACTAGGTATATGTCCAAATTGTCTCAAGTCTAGTGCATTGATGCACTGGACTTAACCCGTGTCCAAGGTTGTATAATCTTTATTTTATATAATCTTTACTTTAGTACTCTTCTTTTTTGGTACATATGAAAATCTTGATTCTTTTATTACACAACAAGGTTCAATCTTAGGGCTTTTTTTAAATAAAAAAAATTACAAGAAGAAATTTTATGAATTAAATCAATTGACACATGGCGAAACAAATTTTAAGGTCAATAAAGTTGTGTGAATAATATCGAAACCAATTAATTTGTGTTGTAAGTATTAAAAATTGTTATCCATTCTAACTAAATAATCTATGAATAAACTCTGATTACGCTTACTTTCTGCCTTCAGCTTCCCTACACTTTTAAGATGTTGTAATCTTTAGGCAAGTTTGATTCTTTGAGCATTATTTCTTCATTACTTTTTGTATGATTGAACTTCCTCCCCATTTCATTTCTACTTCATAATGCCAAGATTAGGCACATCATTGTGAAACAATTTCTCATTCTCTTCCTTCTGGCCATATTTGTATGTTCACATTGGGGATACAAAAAAAACTTTTTTTTTTTTTTTTAACAGAAACGATAGTAGACTTTATTTATATAGAATCAATTTATACAATGAAAAAGAGAAAAGATAGGCATTCTTCTAGCCAAAGAATAACATTTTTTTTCTCTTTTACAGCACTAACCAAAGTTAGAACCGCACAATTACATCGTAAAGGAAAAATTAAAAATAAAATCAAAACTATCTCTAATCCAATTAATCTCTTCAAGGATCCAAGCAACCTCTAGTAAGCAAATTCTATCAAGGTTTAAAAGATCAACAAGTTCAGCAAGGTTACACTCTTCTTCAACTTTATAATCAAAGTTTTTTTCTGATGTGGATGCAGTTCTGCAGAGTGATTGGGATCATGATTTTCAACATGCCGCTTGGAGCTCAACACCTTCAGACTGGGAGACTGATTTGAATTCAAAACCATATCAACCCAAATAATACGCTTCCAACTGCGAAAAGAGTGTTTTGTCAAGTCTAAGTTCTCGGTACATTCAAATGACGTTGTGCTCATCTCAATATCTTCCCCAATCTCTCCAGGCTTTTCGAAATTCTCTTCAGTTAGTTTCATGCCAGAAGGCCTAAGTTGGCTAGACTTTGAGTTTGAAAAGGATTCTATCTGGACCCAAAATTCCACAACGATAACAAAAGATAGGAAGCCTTTCATATTTAAAAACAACCCATTCACTATTTAGCCTCTGAATCTTCAATCTGTATCATTTTATCACGCATAAGCGGTTTGGTAATATCAGTATTCACTCTAATCCGAAGAAAGGGTCCCCAAGCAACTCCACTCTTGGGAGCGTCAACAGTGATAAGCTCGCCCACCACATTGGTTATCTTAGCCCCACCCCACTTCTCTGCTCATACTCTTAATAGGAATATTAAAGATACGAATCCAAAAAGCAGAATGAGTAAATGTGACCTTGGCTGGACTGACATCCCCAGAAAACCCTTTTCATCAAAAACGATCTCTAGGTGTTCTTCTGAAACAAAAATAGCAAGAAATAAATTTTGTCCAACCTCTTTGATGTTGACCCCGTGAGATGCACGCCAAAGATTCGCACATGTTGACTTAAAGGCATCCTTGTTGAAGTCTTTGTTAGTCTGCAATTTAAACAAAATGCTGAACTTAGCCTGCTCTTTGGAAACAGCTACATCATGGGACTCCACAGCTACATGGAGGATAAACAGGTAATGTAATCCAAAAAATGATTTTTCAAAAAAGCTGAAAAAAATTACTAAGTGGTATAAATTGATAAAAGTTATATATAACTTGAACCCATACTTTTTTTAATATATAAGTGGAGCAACCATCAATTTTCTTATTTTTCAACAATTCAATTTACATGAAGATAAAATTTAATTTTGAGTGTTTGATATCGTATAATTAACACCATGTGAATGTTCTATCCATTATATATTTGAGAACCTTAAGATATCATCGACAATAACATTGAACAATGTCCCTTGATATAACAAGACAATAACAGTACATCATTTCATCGATGCAAACAATAATGCATTATGCAAAAGGATATCCCACTATGCAAAATCAAAACATTGATTCCACTATGCAAAAAGACATCCCACAATATTCCATTATCAGAAGATTCAAAGCATCAAAAACACTTACAATATTATAAATACCAAGTTATGTATATTATTCTTTTTTTTTTTCTTTTTTTGCCCTGTTAAGTATATTGAAATTAGTAAGATGTTTTTTTTTTTTTTTTTTTTGATAGGTAAAAAGAAAAAACCATCTTTACTAAGTGGAAGTCTACTGCTAAAACTTTTTTTTTTTTTTTAAATCTCAAAAAAATGTTATTAATCTCATGAGTGCTCATTATGGCCCAAATGGAAATATGGATCGCTATTAAGTGTTGATAATCTCTTGGGCTGCTCATAGAGGCCCAAAACACAGAAAAATTGTTTGTGCAATCACAATTTTGAAATCGATTGGGCCTTGGTTCAAATTTCAACTAATTGCTGGCTTTTGCCTGTGGGCCTTTAGCCACTACAATTTTGGTCTGGTGCGATTTGGCTCGTCATTTTTGAATAAGAAGTTGGGTTTGTGTGCGTTCCAATTAAGTCAACTGGTAAAGTTTTTTATGGTTGGATAAGAGTTTTGGGATTCAATCCCTGCCTACAGCAAAAACTGATTGGTGTCTTGATCTGATGATAAAGAATGATTATTGGGAACGGACACCATAAATTAAAACTCCCTCAAAAAAAAAAAAAAATTTTGGGTTTTTCTCTCTTGGACTTCAGTCATAAAAGCCTGCATATATATAGGCCTATTCCGTTGATAAGATTTTTTTTGTTGCTGAGGATTTGAGATTTTAGTAAGTTTAAATTCCTAATTATTTCCGAAAAATTAGATGTTAGTGTTTGGTATGAAACGAGTTTTAGAAATCCCGAAAGTTTTTTTTTAAATGAAATCCTGAGAGCTTAGTACAAATTTAATGGGGAAAACAAGTTAAACAACTCACAAGACCATTATGTTAAGTGAGACATGATAAGAAATGTTAAATAGTTTTAGGCCTAAATTGTTACAAGTACAGAGTAATGTTAGGGATGCTACAAATTTCACTATATAAGTCTTACAAATTAATGTGTGTGTGTATGTTTTAGATACAATAAAACTTCAACCTATGACATTAACTCCATGATCATTGCTTTTTATCATCAAGTTAAGACATCAATTGGATTTTGTATAATCGGGGTTTGAACCCCTAAATCTCTGATTTGAGAACAAAAGACCTACCAGTTGAGTTAACTAGAAACTGATAACTAATGTGTCAACTTTTAAACATATAGCCAAAAAAGACTTCTTCTTTTTTTAGAGAAATAACCAAAAAAGACTAAGAAATTTATTTTTATGCTATTAATGTAGTACCATCTTAGCAAAAAATAAAAATAAAAATTGATTTGGACCAATCATATTCATTAACATGCCAATTTGTGAACTTTTCTAGTAAAATTGATAATGAATTTAGCATTTTTGTCAAGTGGAAGGCACGAGAGATTAGAATTCCTTAACTTTTGTTAATTTGAAAGCTCATTTTAATTCATCTAATTATATTAACGTTTTATTTTTAATTTTGGTTTTTAGAATTACAAATAATACTAAATTATGCTTTTTAAAACTAATTAGGACTTAGACTCACCATCCTTTGGGATAAAACAGCTCAACGCCAAATTAGATATGTTCCCTTTTATTTATTAATAAATTCTCTAATTAGAAATTTTATTTATTAATGCTTATTAATTAAATATGTACTAGGTTCAAACTATTTTATAAATTACTGATATAATGAATAATTACTAGTAAGTAAAAAAATGATGTTAGTAGTGAACCTAAATAAAAATCAATAAAAATTTGTCACATCAATAATTTGTAAAAATATTGTAAAATAGTATGTTGTTGTAGCTGTAGGGTACAAGAATTTAAATAAGATATTTGCACCATGTGTCTTACCCATGGCCAAGAAGGCCATTATCGCGTCAAGGAGGTCACACGCTCGAACAATAAGGCCACATCAGTGATACGTTACCAGAGGAGGTCATAATGTAGAGAAAGGGTTTCGGGGAAGGGGTTAGCCCTAACATAACTGAAAGGATGGTGGCTACCACCACATTTAATGCATCCCACCAAACCTCCTGCCTGCATTTATGTGGAGAAGACCCCTAAACAATGCTGCCTTGATTGCTCCAACTCACAAGAGGTTTGGGAAGGTGTTTGATAGAATAAGCACTCAAGTAGTGACTTGAACAATTAACAAATAGAGGGTCAAGATTATCTAAAGAGAGCTATATAATGTTAGAGACCCTCCAAAGAGAAGGGATCAAAAAATCTATAGAGAAAACACTGTAACAAGAAGAACTGAAATTTTATCCAAGTTTAAAAGCAACATATCTAAAGACCACTCTCCTTGGATTTTGCCGATGAGGATTTTCTTTGGAGAGAGCTCGTTTTCCTTTACTTTCTTGGGTTCTTGATTTACTGTGCGTGTTGTTTGATCCATTGAATCCTAGCTTTTAAACTCACTCTCTACAAATTCATTGTATTAAGCTCTTTGGACCTGAATCCATTGATCTTTTGGACTTAGTAACCAAAACCTGCCCTTACAGTAGCATTGCTCAAAAAAAATTTGTTGGACTTTCATGCATGTGCATGACACAAATTAGAAACTGGTTTATAATATATTCTTGACACATTATATTTTATTTAAATTGTAGAATATATAGTTTCATATACAAATACAATCCTAATAAGTGCTTAATAGTAAAATATTTAGTTCCATGAATAATGCTAGAGATAAAAAAACTATTTTACAAACTGCTGATGTGGTGAGTGATTATTGATAAATGAAAAAAGTTATATTAATGGTAGGCCTAGATGAAAACCAATAAAAGGTTGGTCACATCAACATTTTGTAAAAATGTTGTAAAATAATTTGTGTCTGTAAAATAGTTAGTTCCATATGCAACTATAATAATTATAAATAGCTATTATAAATACCTTAAGTATCAAATTCCATATTTACACTCACAAGATAATAAAGATAAAAAATATTACTATGTTCAAATTTCGTGTGCATTGTACAAATTATAGACTATTCAATATTAAAATATAGAATAAATTTAAATTGTATTATATATTTTAATATAGAATAAACTTTTGTTTTATTTTATATTTAAACTCTCCATTAAAATCTTACCAAATTATACATTTCTTTAATGAAATATATAATTACATATACAAAATTGTAATAATTTTTTTTAATAACTACCATATATATATATATATATATATATATTTATTAGTTTCATGTAAAAACATAAATTATAATATATATACCTATTTATAACTACTATCATTATCAAATCTCTTATTTAATATGTCATATAAGAATACATCAAAATAAATTCTTATTAATAACTATCATAATCATCAAAATTTTAATTTATAAACAAAATAAGAGGGAGAGAAAATAATTTTTTTTAGATAAAATCATATTTAATGAACTTTCATGTGTATAATTCCAGTACATGGGTAGCTGTAATTTACTTAAAATAAAAAATGTTTAAAAAATGTGTATATATAATCATTTATCCTTTTATATATATATATATATTGAATTTAGATATTTTACATATTTTTGTTATGGGAAGATTATATTTTATATTTAAACATTCTATTTGAATATTGCCGCATTATATGTCATGCAATCATCTGCATATATGCTAAGGTCATATTTATTTCATATGCTTATAATTGCAGTTTTGAAATGTTATATAGGGAAAAATAAATAAATAAAATAAAATAAAAAGAAAGAAACTTGGAGAAGAAGCATTCCAAGAGTTTTAATAATCAATGAAGCATTCCAAGAGTTTTAATAATCAATGAATTTGACTAAATCTGATAACAACATATATAATTACATTCTTTTAGCGGTGTTCACAAATATGGTGGCGCATCACTGTTTTTTTCATCTTTTAGAAAGAACGCTACTTCAAATCAGAATTTTCAAGACATAAAATATAAGTTGTTCCCATCGTTTTAGTTAGGTTTGCAGGTAACTTATGTTGACTGTGTTCCTATGGAAGGAATTTTCATGCAAAACAATGCAATGAAAGATTCATTCCTTTAGTTCCTTGAAAGTTGACACTGTTAATTCTAAATAAAATTGTATGCTATTATTTGACTAGTTGGAGATTTTTTTTAATGGTTATAGAGATATATATTAGAAAAGTTGCAAATATTTTTCAATTTGTTATATAAATAAATATTGCAAAATCTTTGAGGATTTATGGTAAACTAATTCAAAAGCATTGCACTTATAATTTATCAATTGACTAGCTGAATGAAACAAATTTTTAATCAACCTCTCTATCTTCTTCTCTTTCATTTAATTTCTTTGAATAATTCTTAAGACTAGGTTTAGATGCCACTTTGAGAATCAATTCCCTATCTTTAATATCAGTAAACAACCTAATAAGATATATATCATTCTTTATAGATATTCTCTTCACAGACGTTTCTTTTTGGCTTAGGTTAGAAAAAACAAACAATTTCAACATGTGCCATGTTTTTTTTTTTTTTTTTTTTTGATAAAAAAGTTTCAACCTATAGCGTCCACTCCTGATAATAACTCTTTAAGTCTTTATCATCAAACCAAGACATCAATCGGATTTTGGTATATGCAGGGATTAAACATCATATATCTTATTCAATCATAAAAAACTTTACTAGTTGAGCTAATTGAAACCCACTACATATACCATGTTTTAATTGTGTACGGAGGTATGTTTTGAGAAAATGTTTGTATCAATAAAAACGTTGGAGATTGGCATGCAGAATTGAATTGGCAGTAAAAGAATTCAAGAAAGTTTAAAATATAAAATGAAATACAAAAAGTGGTATAAAATATTTGTATTCATTTATAAGTTGATCTTGACAATTCCAACTTCCAATATACCAAATACGAGCAACATTTAAATATAGTACTTAAGTGTTGTTTCTTAAATTCTTATCTTAACATTCAGCCATGTGGCTGTACTTAATTATAAATACATTTTCATCCCATAAGGAAAAAGCCACATGACTGAATTTTAAGAGGGAAATTTAAGGAGCAACATCTAAGGTACTGTACCTAAGTTTTGTCCACCAAATATAGATTTCATGTAGCATCGTTTGTGTTCCACTTTATAATCTACTTTTTTCTCTCTTTTTTTTTTCTTTTTTTTTCTTTTTTTAAGAAAGTCCACTTTATACTCTACTAATTATGGTATGCCATAAGTTTTTTATTTTTTTAATTAAGCTTTACTTATTTTATAAGGAAAATAAATATAATACATGGCATGCCATAATTGGTCGAGTAAATTGTAATACAAAACAGAGGAATTCTATTCCAATTGAGTAATGCTATGGATACATAAAAATGCACAACTTTGTGAGTTGTGAATGATGGAAGTGTGTCTCCACATAGCCCACCATCACACATCCACTAATCACAACTCACCACATGGCAAGTTGTGGCATAAAATTGTGTTTTTTTATGTATTCATAGCATTACTCATTCCAATTTATCAATAGACAAGACTTAGATACAGTACTTAGGTGTTGTTCCTTAGGTTTCTCTTTTAAAATTCTGCTATGTGGATTTTTCCTCATAGGATAAAAGTTTATTTTCTCCATCCCAATTTGTTTGTCCTGTTTAGAAAGTCAAACTTTTTAAGAGAACATCATTTATTATCTTGTTTGACTCGTTAAAATGTATAAGTTTACAAAACTACCCTTAAATAAATTTATCATTTTTTTTAAAAATAGTTATTCTTAATGAGGCAACTAAAAAGATGCCCAATTAGATTGATTTTTTAAATATTTGTTAATTTTCTTTTCAAGTAGTTTTGAAAATAAAGTAAAGATATAATAAGAACATTAATAAATTAATGACTATTATTTTTAGAAACATGACAATATTTTGGGACATCTCAAAATGGAATAGAGGATAAACAAACTGGAACGTAGGGAGTATTTTTTTAGTTAAGTAGTCACATGGTTAAACTTTAAGAGAGAAACCTAAGAAATAATACCTAAAGTACTGTACCTAAGTTTTGCCATTTACCAATTACAATGTATGGATATGAAAATAATATTAGGATCATAATGGCAAGCCTAAAAATGGGGTAATTATTAAGTACTTTCAGAGTACCATAAATGTATATTCCCCCATCTCACATAATTGTGGGTCTTACTAATTATATTTATAGTGGGACTTACAATTTATATAAGAGGGATAGTACGCATTAATGATACTCTGAAAATATTCAATAATTTTCTCAAAAAATGAATGTTTTATGGTAGTGACAGTTTTAGTTTTTTTTTTTTTTTTTTTGAGATGGTAGTGACAGCTGTTTGATACAGAGTTTCAACCAAAAAATAATTATTATTATAAATTCCATTCAGAATAGAATACTCTGCTTTTCTAGAAGTTCGTTGTTGTGTTTGAGACTTTTAAGTTAAGCATATTGGGATGGCATTAGGTTGGGTTTGGTGAGTTTTTTGAACCAATCCGACCATAATAGTATGGATTTAATATTTTTTTTAAATGAGTTTGGAATGTGTTTGAGTTCACATTTTTTGAACTCGTCATGATTTGGAAAGGTTTTGTTTTTATACCTTATGTACCCATTATGTCTTTAACTTATTAAATACCTCTATTATTACTTTATTTGTAAAAAGCTTAGGGTTTCTATTAAAAAGTATGTGTACCTATATTTTTCTCTTTAAATTTTTTTTTTAATTAGTGTAAAAGTGTTTAATAATCCTTATATTTCATTAAAAAGCATTTTAGATATTCAATTTTAGGTCAACATGAGCTCTTCAGACTTGTTTGACCCGATTCTTATTAAGATATATGGATAAGTTTGAAAGAGGTTGGGCCTTTCATATGTACAATGGGATGAGTTTAGGATGAAATTTCTAAAATTTAAAAGTTTGCTATGTATAATACTTGTGTTTGTTTGTCGTATAACTTATTTTTTTCAATATTTTGAAAATGAACTTTTTGAAAAAAATGTACCTAAAGTAATGTGAGGTTTAAAAAAAGTATACCTCAAAAAATTGCGGTTTCCAAATGATATGACAAATGAGGATTGGGTTTGGAAGGAAAAAAAAAAAAAAATCTTTGTCCCAAACCCATCAAGTGCCATTCTTAATTGAGTACTCCTTTATCATTTAAGATGTTGACAAAGGGTCGATTATCATAATCTAAAAGATAATTCAGTACTTAATCGGTGGAAAGGACTTGGCCTATGGAGAATATTGGTGTATATGAGCATATGCAAGAAGTTTGTACAACAACCCATGAGCAAGTACAATCATAAATCTCAACCAAATAATCAATTTTGAAGTAATAATTCCAAATTCAAAAACAAAATTGATTGAAGAAATGGTAGGTTGGTGAAATTTGATTTTATTGATGGCAACTATCCTTTTTTTTTTTGGGATGGGATATAGGTGCTCTTTGAGTCTTGAGTGACATGGTCTACATTAATCATTATTATGTCCTTGTACGCCTAACTTAATCATTATAATGTTATAATCAGCTCGATTCCTCATGATTGTTGTTCTGTCGTTGTCTTCTATAGTTATTTATCATCTTCTGTATTGAGTGAAAAGTGCAGATCTGCACTAGATGATAATATAACCAGGACAAAGTCAGTTTAGCTTCTCACGTGTATTGATATAAACTATAAAGTATATATATATATATATATATATATATATATATATATATATAATTTAGCTTGGAATATTAAGGAATTCTCCATTGCATTCCTTAAAGAATGAATCTAGCTGGCCGTTGTATTGGGAAGCAGCAAAAAGTTAATAAACATATACTTTTTAACGAACACAAATAATCTATTTCATTTTTTGGGTTTTATTTTAAACTCTACCAATAATGGTAGGTCATGTGTTTTATTTTATTTTTTTCCATTATAAATTTTGATTATTTTATAAGAAAAGTCAAGCAAACACATAAATTTTTTTTTTTTTTTATGAGAAAGAAGTTAGTTTTATTGGAAAGATTAAGAATGTAATACATCTTAAGCCACATAATTAGTTGTAATTAATAGAACACAAATTGAACCACAAAAAATTGTGACAGATAATTTGTATTCTCTCTTTAACTGAATGTTGTGCAACTCCCCAAAAACAACTAATCTATTGTAATAAAAAAAGTTAACTTGCCAAGAATTTTGTAACTTAATTTATTGTTGCCTTTTTATATTTCCAATAAAAATATATTCAAATCCTCTCACCTCAACTATAAATGTATCAAAAAAAAAAAAAAAAACCTTATCCACAGCCAATGCACTCCAACACTAGTTAACCGGATCCTTTAAGATTAATGCATATTCTATTTTGCTACAGTCATATTGGGGTACCTCAAGGGTTGTTGGACATGAACATGATGTCAGTTTGTGTGGTAGTCCATTGCCTTAGTTATATGGTAATAATAACTCATAACACAATGTTGTTTTAACTTTACTTTTTTTTTAAAATTTAAAATGTAAATATGATTGTATTTGAATTGTTCGTTTGATTATGATTCTTAATTATGTCAAAACACTAATAGTTTTTTCTTAGACGTGATTTGATTTTAAAAACCATTATTTGAGTTGGGACACATACCCTCAGAATTATTGATGATTTTTTTTTAATAGATTCTATTGATGAAGTCATTTGGATATGAAATAGAATAGATTACTTCATGGTACATTGTACTACTCAGTAGGTTTTTTTTTTTTTTTTTTAGTAAAAAAGTTTTTTAGCCTTAGAGCATTAGTATTGGGGAATGCTAATGCCAAATCTAAGGGTTATTTGGAATTTTAAGCCCCAAAACCATCTACATTAGGGAATGCTAAACAGTAGTATTGCAAATTTTTTTGCAATACTGCTACAGTGCAATTCTAAACATAGAATTGCACTGTAGCAAGTATTGTAAAAAAATAATAATATTTTATTATGTAGAGAGAGGAGAGAGATGGGAGAGAAAAGATATAATTTTAAGAGATATTATTTTATTATGTAGATATATTATTTTAATGCGTAAAAGAGGGAAGTAGAAGTTTGAGATGTGGAAATATTATAAAATGATATGGTATAATGATAAAGTGACTTTTTAGAATTGTAAAATAGAATAGCATTGGAATTTTCCAATGCTAATGCTCTTAAGCAGTGTTACAAATTTTTTTGCTTTTTTTGCTTTTTTTTTTTTTGGCATTATTGAGAGGCTTGGAGGCTCTTCTTTCTGTACTGAGCATTCAAATCTTTAAAAAATGTAGGATACAGTATACATGCTTTATTCAAATATGAAAAAGTGACAAAATTTGCTCTATATATTTTATAATGGATGAATAAGATTTTAAAAACTCTAGCTATTGTAGGCTAAGAGTTTTATAATTCAACTGGTTGACACTTTTTAATATTTTCAGCGGTAAAAAATTATGTTCAGATCCCCCTCCCATGACTATTGAATTATATAAAAAAAAAGGCAAAAATTCAAAACTAATCCTCTAACTTTCAGCTTTTGTTATTTCAGTCCTCTAACTTTCAATTTTGTCATTTCAATCCTCTAACTTTCAAATTTTTTCAATGTAACCTTCTGTTAGAGCTCTGTTAGTATTTTCCGTTAAAGGCTCAAAATGATGCCGTTTTGGTTTTTTTTTTTTTTTTTTAATAATTTCATAATTGAAGGAATTTTTTAAAAAGATGTTAAAAAAAAAAAAAAAAAAAAAAAAAAAATGAAGAACCATGTTGGGACTGGGATTGGAAGAGAACCATGACTTGCAAGCTTTCTAAACGTGAGAAACACATTGGACATTCAAACGGTGGCCAGTCGTTACACCACACAACTGCAATTATGTTGCTCCGAAAGATCAACCTCTTCATAGATTGAACCACCCATCCCCATATGATAGCTTTTGGGTTCAAGCCATTTGGCCACATCCTCAACCGTCTTATGGATATCTATTGCAAATCATCCAATATTGCTTATGCTCTCCACCTGTTCAACAAAATTCCCAAACCAGATATAGGGGCAAGAATGACGTTGATTGCTCTCTATTGCGGGGAATCTAAAGTTGGCTCAAGAAGTATTTGGTGGAACCCCACTCAGTACGCGAGACACAGTTCTTTTTCTTTTTTTGTTATTTGTTATTTATTTTTTTTTTAACAGCTTTTTTTAGAATTCCTTTAATTCTGAAAATTATTAAAAAAAGAAAAAGAAAAAACCAAAACAGCGTCATTTTGAGCCCTTAACGAAAAATACTAACGGAGCTCTAACAAAAGACTACATTGAAAAAAATTGAATGTTAGAGGACTAAAATGACAAAATTGAAAGTTAGAGGACTGAAATAACAAAGCTGAAAGTTAGAGGGTCAATTTTGAATTTTTGCCAAAAAAAAAAAATATATATATATATATATATATATTAGTTCATAAAGTTATTCTAAAAACTTTAGAAGATCCTACCCTTCTACATACTCTACTTTGAATTCACCCTTATTAATCCATCCATTTTCTTCTCTTTTGTCAATATATCAAACTTTTCAAGCTAATTTAAATACTGCTAATTAAGAGTAAAATGTTTAAGAAAAGAAAATAATGTTTGAATTATCTAATAATAAATTAGTAATCTTCACTGCCTATGGTCATCTTCAATGATAATTGATACACACGTACCTGCGCTCACTTGTGTAGGGAATTAACCTGAATTCCCAACCTGTGAGAAACAAAAAAATAGAGAAAACACACGTCAAAGAAAACAATCACACGCAAAAGACAATATTTACATGATTCAGTAATTTGCCTATGTCCAAGAAGTTGCAGGGAATTCACTATTATTAGGGAATAATACAGAGTACAACTTGCGGCTACAATATTTTCTCTCTATAACAAAAACACGGCAACCACACCACACTAAAACCTTAATTACAAAAAGCGGTTCCACAATGGGCTAAACAGGCCAAAACTTGGGCCTATTGGCCCAAACCTCCGCTCCATGGACTAAGTCTCAATAAATCTCCCATTAAAAACCACGCAACATTATTCGGGTTGGGTCGGATTGTCAAACCGGATCAAACAAAACTAAGCTCCACAAAGCCCAACAACTTGTGTGCACATGTGTCCGTGCGTGCCAATCACTATAAGCAACTATTCATACAAAAAGATCATGAACATGATATTGGCGTAGTATAATGCTTAATTTTGTAATTAGCTAATTATCACAACAAGAGATGGTATTATAAACAATTCGGAAATGTACAATTTTTTTAATTTTTTTTAAAGCTTCAAGTAAATTAATTACTTCTGATTTGCTTTTAATAATGTTCCCTAAAGATCTGTCTTTTTTTTTTTTTTTTTGGTGGTACATACATTAAAATATAACAATTGGATTACAAAAAATTCACTCATATTGCTACAAAGATTTGATTTTTGTATATGAGTACACATGCATTCTCTAGGGGTCCCAACTCCCGAGAATCAGTGAGTCACTTGGTTTTACTGTACATTCTGGACTCTGGACCCTGAAATGTGAAATCAATTCGGCCACTAATAAATAAATCACAAGTGGTCACACACTTGTATTATCCTAATCATAGAAGTAGTTTGGTTCAAGCCTCGTAAGAGAGGGTGTAAATACCTCTCCATTGCTATTTTACAATTCAAGACAGCAAAAACTCATACCATCCAGGTTTATATATCTAAAAAAATTTGCAATCTATGAATAGTAAGGTTACATATATGCAATCTTACTATTCATAGATTGTAAAGAAAAAAATAATATTTAATCTTGTGATTATGTGTAATGAAAAAAAGATATGGAAGGAAAGAGAGAGATAAAAATAATTTTTATTATTTTATTAAGTAGTTTATATTATTTTGTTGAATTGTATATAAAAATAAAAATTGAGATATAAGGTAAGTTGGTAAAATAGTACAGTAGTGTTTAAAGATGCAAAATAGGTTTTTATTTTTTTATTTTTTTGTCCTTGGATGCTAGTGCTCTAAGTATTAAATTAATAGCAATGCTATTAAGATTGTATTAGTTCAAGTGAGCAGAGAAAAGCCAATAAAAAAATAGGTCAGTTGCAGTGCATTGTACCTGAATTTTTGTGGTGGTTTGGTCATTAGTGTCTTCTACAATTTACTAGTATCTAATACATGAAAATGTTTAGTTAAGAGAAGGGAATACGCAAATCTTAGATGGGTCATTTGGCAAGTACTAAAATAATCTAAAGTTTAAATCTTTAAAATGCATTTTGCTTTTGATTTGTGCTAACACACCTGCTGAGTGCACCTCATAATGTAATGTAACCCATCAAGAATATCCAAGACGAAATAGCTAATTTTTTAGACTTTTTTTGTTGAGAAAAAGACATTTTATTTTAAATATTTTCTTTGTAATTTAATTATAGTCCTCTTTTCAATTATATTCTCCAATAAACTTTCTGTTCTTTAACTATTCCATTCAAACATACTATTTTGTCTCACTAAACCACCAAAAACCAACACCACATCAGTTAACCGAACCCACAACTTGTAACACCCATAATTTCTCTCAATTAGTTTTATTAAATCTGGGAATGATATTAGGGTGAAACTTAAATTTTACACAATTGGGTATTTCCTAAAATTTTTACAACTTCATCTTTAGTATAATTTTTCTGAGTAAATTACATTTCTTGAGATTTGGTAACAAGGAACAATATTTAATAAAAAAATTTTAAAAAAAAACTTTCATTAAGAATGATTAGGGTTTATGGGTTCTAATTAACTCAATTAGTAAAATCTCTTGTTATCGAATAAGAAATATAGAGGTTCATACTTTATTTACACCAAAAACCAAATAGTATTTTGACCTGATGATAAAAAATCCATCATAGAACATACGACATAGATTGAAATTCTATCATATTAATAATAATAATAATAAAATATTATTAGGGACGTCATATGTTGAAGATGTATTTAAAAAAAAAATGATGATTAAGGTTTGATCAAATGAACCTTTTCAATATTTTCTTATATTGTTATTAATAGAATGATTAATATGTTGATTTAAAAAAATAATTAAAAAAAAAAAACTTAAAGAAAGGAAGCGTCACTTCCTTTAATTGGGACAGATATTATTCTTTCAAATTTTGTCGAATTTCTTAAACCTTAGGGGAAGGGAAATGTCACTTATTTTAAAGTTTGAAGTGGATATCATTCTCCCAAACTTCAAGTAGAGTGAGAGTAGTTTTTATTTTTTATTTTTTCTTAATATAAGATATGTAAACTCATTTCAAATTTATTAAAATTTTATATTTTTAATAGGATATATTACTATTTATTAGTTACAACTTATTATATATTTACCACAAAAAAAAAACTTATTATATTTTTATTTCATAATTACAAAATTATTTATAACATCATGTATTAGAATCAAAGAATTGGGAATCATTTCCTTTGTTTATTTTTTATCCAGCTCGATTTGTTAAATCATGGGACAAGGATAACACACTTTTACATTTCCTTTCAAGTGACGTTAAAAAGTTGAAAAAAAAAAAAAAAGCAAAGCAAGCGAACACGTCTGGCTCTAATGTTAAAAAGGAAAAAGATAAAAATTGTGGAATCCTTAAAAAGGAAAGAAAAAGTTTGGTAAGTGATTGAATACGCTGCTAAATTTATGTCTTTCTTGGATGAACAGCAAGATGAAAAGACGTACTGTAATAAATTATAGCATTAAATAGCATTAAAACGCGCATGTCAGAATTTGCATTTGACTTCCTCAACAAAATGGTTATACCCTGTTAAAAACAAAAACAAATATATATATATATATATATATATATATATAAAAGATTAAATTCTATAAGGACTTGGACACGTTTGGTAAATTATAATAGATATTGTAATGTAATAGAAATTTTTATGAGATAATTATTCAGTTGTTTGATTATATTTTTATTACAATAAATAGTTATTCCTTATGAATAGTTATTTTTCAAAATGAGAAATAATTATTTCTTATCAAAAGTACTGAATATCTATTCCTTTTCTTTATGTAATAACATTTTTAAAAAATTCCCTAAAAAACCATTAATTGCCACATCTTCAAAAGGAAATAAAATAAATTTTCCTTCTTGTTAATTATTAGCTCTATTTTGAACACTTTAAAATAAGAGTATTTTAAGAAATTTGACTTAAAAATGATTTAATTGCACATTCTTTTTATACTCTACTAAATTATTGATGCATATTCAGGATTCTATTCCTAAATGGTCATCAAACTAGTGAATAGTAATACTTATTACATTCCAACTTAATATATTCATTGTAGGAAAATTATTAGGTACTCCCGGAATACCATAAATGCGTGCTCCCTCCTCTCACATGAATGGTGGGTCCCACCATGAATTTAAGTAGTGGGACCCACCATTCATGTGAGAGGAGGGAGCACGCATTTATGGTACTCCGGGAGTACACAATAATTTCCCTTCATTGTAATACTTATTCATATTCCATTGTAATAATCATTATAGTGTACCAAACGTGCCCTTGGTGTAAAACTTATATTTTACTCCTCTAATTTCAACATGTCACATCATCTTATCACATATTTAAGAATAAATACAATCACATTCAATCAATTTTAATACCTATATATAAATCCAATCAAATTGGGAATTTATTGAAATGTTATTAGGTGTGGTAAGATGTATTGAATTTTAAGTAAAATACTGACGTGACAATCACTTATTGGATGGTATAAAATATGAGTTTTACACCCATCCTTATAGAATTTAATCTATATATATATATATATATATATATATATATATATATATATATATATATATATATATTATAGAGAAAATTCAATTAAATTCTAAATTGGAATCTAATTTTGCGCCACATACTTAATCTAATTTTTAAATTTATGTGTTAAGTGAATTATTATGTGCAAAAATAAAAAAGTTTAAATTTAATTAGATTTTAAATTGAAGTTCAATTTTGTACCATGTGTCCTATTTAATTTTTTAATTTTTGTAGCAAATGAATTATTAGATGCAAAAACCGAAGAGTCTAGATCCAATTAAATTCTAAATCATTTTTATATATACACATACACAACCTATAAGAGAATTATTTTCTTTGGACTAAACTTTTATATACTAGTTTTTTTCATAATCGGGCTTCACAACGATTCCGGCGAAACAACATTTCTGAGCTTAGAGATCCACATGGCAGATTGACCTCGGGTAATGAAGAGGTTTCGAGGATGATAGTGGAGTATTACAAACAATTGTTTACTTCCTCCAATCCACATGATATTGAGGAAGTAGTTCAATTTACAAAACGGGTGGTGACGGAAGATATGAATAGTAGCTTAATCAGAAATTTCTCAAAGGAAGAAGTGGAGATAGCCTTGAAGCAAATGGCCCCTTTGAAAGCGCCAGATCCAGATGGAATGCCTCCAATTTTCTTCCAACATTATTGGGAGAGCATTGGAGATGATGTAGTCAAAGCGGTGGTCTCTTGTCTAAACTTAACTTCAATTGAGACAGGTTTGGATCATACTTTTCTTACTCTTATTCCTAAAGTGAAAAGCCCTAAATTTGTAACTGAATTCCACCCCATTGCCCTGTGTAATATTCTATATAAACTGGTATCAAAAGTGTTGGCAAACAGGTTGAAGAAAGTTTTACCCGGCATTATTTCTGAATCTCAGAGTGTTTTTCAATCGGATAAAACTATTTATGATAACATCTTGGTGGCCTTTGAGACTTTACACCATATGAAGAGGAAAAAATCAGGGAAAATGGGATATATGGCCTTAAAATTGGATATGAGCAAAGTGTACGATCGCTTAGAATGGGTATTCCTCCAAAGGATCATGGAGAAGATGGGCTTTCATTCAACTTGGATAGGTTGGATTTTGGAGTGTTTAAAATCTGTGACCTATTCGATCTTGGTCAATGGGGAGCCTAAAGGCCACATTATTCCCACTCGAGGCATTTGCCAAGGCGATCCTCTTTCCCCTTATCTTTTTCTATTATGCTCCGAAGGTCTAAATGGGTTAATAGAACATGCTCTGGATAGGAAACATATTGAGGGTGTGTCTCTTTGTAGAAATGGCTCAAAGATCTCCCACCTCCTTTTTTGTAGACGATAGCTTATTATTTTGCCGAGCTAGGATGGGGGATGTGGAAAAAATTCAGGAGTTACTACGTAAATATGAACAGGCATCGAGTTAAAAAATTAATTCGGACAAGTCTACCCTTTTTTTCAGCAACAATGCCTCTTTTACTACTAAGGAAGAAGTAAAAAATCTACTTGTGGTGCTCGAAATTAAGGAGTATGAAAGGTATTTAGGGTTGTCGGCGGTGGTAGGAAGAAGAAAAAAGGTGATCTTGAACTACATTAAAGATAGAGTGTGGGGTAAGCTTCAAGGGTGGAAGGAAAAAATTTTGTCGCAAGCGGGTAAAGAAGTCCTTTTGAAGGCGATGGTTCAAGTCATCCCTACTTTTGCTATGAGTTATTTTCGATTGCCTATTGGTCTTTGCCAATATATTGAGATGCTCATTCGAAAATTTTGGTGGGTACAAAGGGGAGATAGGAGGAAAATCCATTGGGCAAAATAGGAGGTGTTATGCCAACCAAAAAGCAAAGGGGGTCTTGGCTTTAAAGATCTTTGCAAATTTAATAAAGCAATGTTGGCTAAATAGGTGTGGAGGTTGATACATGACAAGGAGTCTCTATTTTATAGAGTTTTTAAGGCGAAGTATTTTCCAAACAATTCTATCTTTGAAGCAAAATCTTCTTCTGGCTCCTTCGCTTGGAAGAGTATTCTGTGGTCCAGAGATTTAATTGAAAGGGGTTCCTCTTGGAGAATTGGTAATGGCGAATTTGTTCGGACCTACAAGGATGCATGGTTGCCAAGTCCTAATGGTAGAATTAGCTCCCCGATTTTACACCTAGCTCCGGAGTCTACTGTGGATTTCTTGATAGATCCAGTAACGGGATGGTGGAACATCAATCTTATTGATTGGTGTTTTCATCCACCTGAAGCTAGACTTATCAAGTCTTTGCCTCTGAGTTTCATATCACAACCTGACACCTTGATTTGGAATTCAGAAAAATCGGGTAGTTATTCCGTTAAATCCGGATATAAATCTCTCTGTGAGCTTCATAACAGGGACACGAACCGCCCACAAGTCTCGGAATCACAGAAGGGATTTTGGAAAAGTATATGGAAGTTGAAGGTGCCGGGCAAGATTAAGCAATTTCTCTAGAAGGCTTGCACAAACTCGCTGCCAACTAAGGAAAATTTATGGAAGCGTAAAATCTTGGAGGAAGCGGAGTGCTCTCGCTGTGCTGGTGAACTAGAGTCTGTTAAACATGCTTTATGGAGTTGTAACTGCATCAAAGTTGTCTGGGATACAGATTTTGGGTGGGTGGATAGATGTCCAGCGGCCACTAATTCTTTCTCGGATGTATTGTAAAAAATCCGAGTCAAACCAACCTCAGTAGCATTATTTGCTGTTACTGCTTAGGCTATCTGGTATCAGAGAAATAAGACCCATCTCCACGATAATCCTTTGCCCCTCAGTAATATAGTTGGTTTTGCCAAGAATTATCTCAGCCAATTCAGAGGTACGGACAGACCCTCTGTTCTCAAGAAACGGGCTATTCCTCGCAGGTGGATTCCTCCGGCAACCCGTTCGGTGAAGATAAACTATGATGGAGCAATGTTTGGTGAGTCAGATAGGGAGGGCTTAGGTGTGGTAATTCGAACTTGTGAGGGTCAGGTGGTGACAGCTCTATCTGAGCAGATTGTGAAACCTCCAACAGTGAAAATCCTAGAGCTCCTTGCGGCAAGGCATGCTGTCTCATTTTCTGCAGAATTGGTTCATACTCAGTGTGTTTACGAAGGTGACTCCCAATCTGTGGTTAATGCCTTAAAGGATTTCGGTATGGATCATTCTCGTGGGGGAAATCTCATCAAGGATATCTTATCTTATTCAAACTCTTTTCAGAGTATTTCTTTCACTCATGTAGGTTGGCAAGGCAATGCAGTAGCGCATGCTTTAGCCCAACGAGCGAGATCATTTCTTTCTTCTCAAATCTGGTTGGAGTGTGTTCCAACAGATATCATGTCTTTTGTGTTGGATGATTTTCCAAATTCTTGATTTTAATATAACAAGTAGTCCCTTCTAAAAAAAAAAAAAAATTATATAGTTAAAAAATAGCCTCATTAATGAAGAGTAACTTCTCTTAAAAATAGGATCATAAATGTCAAATAACAAATTTTATTTTGAATTCAAAAGGTGAACTCCTAAAATTTAAGATTTTTTTCCCTTCAAGTTTACCAAAAAAAAAAAAGATAAAAAAAAAAAAGAAAAAGAAAAAAGAAGAGTCTCTGAACATGCGCAATGCGCATGCATAGAAGCTAATTCACTTGTGTATATATATATATGTGTGTGTGTGTGTGTGTAATTGTGATTGTTTTTAAATGTACTCGTGTATATGCACGAAGTTACACACTAATTACAATAATAGAGGAAAATTTGAACCATAAATGTCTAGGTTAAAAATACCAAACGGTGCTAACGAATTAAGTTACAATATTTTTGTCAAACAAACCAATTATTTTATGATCATACTCTTACCATATATATGTTACAATTTGTTAAAGTGAAGGACAACTACTTTCACACACACACACACACACACACACATATATATATATATATATTTTATCTCTTATAAGTTATGACCAACCACATCATGATCGTAATTTTGCTAGAAATTTGATTTTTGCGAATTATGTTACTAAAAAGTCCCATTCGAAAGTTATTTAGTTCTATAGTTTATTTTGGAATTCAATTTTTCCGGAACTCAATTTTACAAGGTTTTTGGTGAAATCGAGTATTACTTTGGACTCAATTTTAGTAAATTTGAATTCTCAAAAAAGTAATAAAACTAAGGGTGAGGTTTGAGTCTAGTATTCAATTGTACTGGACCCGTTAAGATTATATCATGTGTCTATTTTTGAACACATATCAGTGCATTGAACTTAAGTCTCACCCTAAAATTAATTAACTTGCTAATGAGACATTTTAATTATATAATTCATAAAAATATATTATTTAGGTAAAAAAATACCAAAAATTACAACATAAAATCTGCATACCTAGACTTTCTAGAAGAACACCAGAAAAAAGCAAAAAGAAAAAACGAAATTCTTATGCAATTTCAAATGAACCCTGTTACAATTTCCAAAAGTGGAACAAATTTCCCCGAAGCAGAAAACAAAAGGAAAAAAAATAGTTTGAGGGTGGGCGTGCAATCTAAATGATGACGTGGCAGCCGACAAGTAGAAAAGAAAAAGAGGAAGCAAGTGGGACACGTACGCGGAAGCAGGTGGTAGTGGCAGTTGACTGACTTAATAATATAGACAAAAGTAAACAAGCTAGACTCGGTCCACATCCTTATGTAATAATGCAATGCGTTAAAAACCACATTTCACATCACCATTCAAAGCTATTAAAAGATGCTTAACTTTTCTTAATAGTTGACGAACTTTTTGGGGTGTTAGGTTTTGTGTTTTTAATCCATAATTTTCTGTTTTTAAATAATATTATACATATTTTTATATATTTTTTTATTTACATATATTTTTATACATGTTTTTAAATAATAATTTTTAATTTTTAAATACATATACTAAACAAATCTTTTATATTTCTAATTATATAATAATAAATAAATTATTATTATTATGAGAATATAAAATAATGTTCACAAATCACAATAATTAAAAATTTTAAAGAAATACAGGTTAATGGTATATTTGGATATCGCTTATTGCTAAAAATTAAAAATTAAAAATACTGTAGCAAAATAAATTTTATATATATGAATAGTGCTTGAAACCCAGTTTTAAAGTTATATTTGTTAAATTCTGTACTTGTAGGTCCTGTAAATAGTGCATAAGACCCACAGAAAAAATGCAGATGCACAAAACAATGCAAACGCATTACTAGCCAAACTCAGCCTAAATTATCTGATGTCTAGTATTTAGTTGATGCGATGTTTAGAGACTAAAATTTATTTATTTATTTATTTTTTTGCATAATGATTGACCCATATTTAATTTTATTGATTAGCTAATACTTATTAAAGAATAGAATAACTATTTCTTATCGCTTGCGCTTGTGGTAGTTCTTTCAAAATTTCATTATATTTTATAAAAAATAAAATAAAAAGGAGAGTATTTTGATTTTTTCGAATTCAAGTATTTAATTATTTTTTCATACGTGTTGTCTCTCTATTCTACATATATCAAGTTATTATGAAGAATAACCTCACATTGATCTAATTATTTTCTCGAGTGTGTGGAGTGCCTAAATACAAACTAGAGATTTCTCATGAAATCTTAAGAACCATTGAGCCAATTCTTGAAATTTTCAAATTTTATTCCATTTAAAAGATGTTCTATGAGTTGATATTTTGCTAACAATCACAATAACTTTTTTTTCTTCTTATTTTCTTCTAAATACTAAAAGTTTCAATTTTAAGACCAAGACCGACTTGAAGGCAGTATAATAGTATATGCTTAGTTGCTTACTTACATTCGCAAACTAAATCAAAGATTATAATCATTATATTTATATATCACATTATCACTTTCTCAATTGTTTGGGGGAAGAAAAAAAAAAAGAAAAAAACAGAAGCTGACAACAGTAACCGCTCACTTCATTTCTTGTACAGTTGATTGTGTCTTTTATGATTGTGGTTGCTGTCATTTATTATTCTTGTTGCCTTGTTGGGACCTTCGACATGAAGAGAGAGATCCACTGATCCAGACAGACAACGCTGTGTTGACCACTAATTGTACTTGACTCTCCACTATCTATTATTCTCTCTCTCTCTCTCTTAAACTGAAAATAAAAATGAAATTATCGAGTAGAGCATAATTAATATATATATATATATATTCTGAATAAAAATAAGATTTTTGGTATGCAGTTAATTGGCTCAAGTCAAGTGACGATAATTAGGAATATAACATGTATCAACAGAGTCTTGATGAGATTATCATCGTGACTAACAACATTTTTTTTCTTTTAGTCTGATATGAGTGTGATCAAATAAAAGATTATTTGGATCAAATTCTAGATTTCTAACTACAAAAAAAAAAAAAAAAAAAAAAATTGGTGTCTTGAATCTATTGAGATAATAATTAAAAAATTATTATTAAGCAGATATTATAAGTACAAATCTTATTATATCTATAAAAAAAATTCCTAACTTCTCCAAAATTTGTAAGAGTTTTTAAATTTACCAAAACATTTATCAAGTATTTCAATTTTCAATGGAATTGAGGCGGGGAAAATGGTAGGGTGAAGAATATTCTTGACTAATCCTAATTACCCGAACTAATCCAATATTATTTTGACTTATAAATCAATTTGAGTTTATTTCCGATAAGATTCTTGAAACCTTACATCTTAATTTTGAAGGTCGCAACAATCATGGATGCGGATATATAAAATATTTCAATTCTCAACTTCTAGTTTCTACCTGTGCCAACAATTTCGAATTTTGATATAATTTCTTTAAAAACAGGTGTACCAGGACCACGTTTATCAAGAGAAAGTTATGTTTTCTTGTTTTTGACCTATAGCTCTATATATTAATTGAGTGATGGTATAAACTTAATAATTTTTACAAAAATCTTCACAAAAATCGAGTTGTTAAGCTTTTACGGATTCTTATTTAGGCCTACCACTAATATAATTACATTTATTACCTACCAATAACAACTTGCTATCTTAGTAGTTGTGAAATTTTTTTGTGTTTCCAAATTTATTAATATTAATTTGCTAAGAAATATGCATTTCTTGATGCAAGATACTTCGTCGCTAATAGCTGTAATTATGTGGTAAGAAGCATGAACATGAATATGGACTTTAAATAGGATAAGATACATAAATTAAGATATGAGAAGTGTTAAAGTTACTGAAAATGTTACTACAAAATATATACAAAATGATGTGACAATGAATATGATTAGTGGACACATTTGTAATTGAAAACACATCTTTTTATAAGTCTCATGTTGCAAAATTTGTATTTATCATCTAATATATATATATATATATATATATCTTACATTATGCATATTTCATTTATTTATATAATGCATTTTATGTTTATTTTAAGTTTTAAGATAAATAATAAATATAAAAATCTTTTAAAAACATACCTAAAATTAAAAGAATTATCGAAGTAAATTTTATATTTTCTTTCACATTGTAGACATGTATGTATGTAGGAAATTTTGGGAGGGTAAAAAGGTCCATACATCTTAAATTATTTGCAACAAAGAAGATAATTAAGTAATTTTATTAGCTTTTTTTTCTTTTTCTTTTTAGAGAAACATTTTATTAACTTAATGCATCATACTCATAGATTGGTAATGGCATATTAAAGAAAAACTTATTGGTCCATGACCATGACTCATGCGTGGAAATATATAAAAGCTCCTTCTCCTTGTCTAGAAAAAAAAGAAATACATAGATGAGTCCTTTTATTTTTGCTAATAAGTCCTTTTTTGTCTCTGTATGTAATTGTAAGCAAAATTTGACAAACAAGCATGCTTCATTTTTTTGCTAAGTGAACCATGCTTGCATGTTACTCTTAAAATTTATTGAAGAGAAACCTCACTGATTTTGAGGATCTTCACTGTCAGTATTTTGATAGTGAAAATTTTCAGATAAGAGACAGGTGGTAGTATAAATGCATGAATCATGATAGGCTCTTTTTTATTTTTATTTTTATTTCTATTTTTTTGAAAAAAAAAAAATTTTAAGGAAAATTCATTAAATCTATAACCATGATTATTAATTGGCATAACAAAACTTAAGTACAGTACCTTATGTGTTTTTCCTTAAATTCTTTTTTTAGGATTCAGCAATGTGACTATTTAACTAAAAAATACACTTTTATCTCATGAGAAAAAATCCACATGACAAAATTTAAAAGAGGAACCTAAGGAACAACATCTAAGTACTGTACCTAAGTCTTGCCCTAATTAATAAAATCATTCACTTTAAATATAACTTATTGAAATAAGGAAAAAAAAATTGGTTCTAAATATGTTTTGAGCTATCTTACTCTAACAAATTATATGACAGCTAAAAAATATCATCTATGTGTAGTTTTAGTTGTTTTCTCAACAACTAAAAATGTAGTTTTACTATTTTTGTCATATGACTTTTTTTTATAAGTCATGTGAATTGTTTATAGAATATATATAAATAATATAATTAATAGTTACTTAATAAGTTGGAAAAGATAGTTTCAAAATGTTTAGGAGTAATACTACAGCCTCAACTATTTTATAATATTTTTACAAATTGTTGATGTGATCAGCTTTTTATTAGTTTTCATATAGGTATACCATTAGCATCACTTTTTTATTTATCAATAACTTAGGATGCACGGGCACTTCCTTTGGAGCTCTGTACCCATGTCATACCCATGTCGTAACGGTGTCCAATTTGCAGTATCATATTATAACTTTTCAAAAATTGCTCGTATTACCGTATTGTACCCGTACCTGTAACTGTGTTTGTGCATTCTAGCCAATAACCACTTACCACATTAGCAATTAAAAAAATTTTATAAAAATTTTTGTATCTCTAGCATTACTCAAATGTTTAGAGCCAAACATTATCCATAAAATAATTCATGTAAATGGTTTTATTAATCGCCAATTAAGGGTTTTATTTATCGTCGATGAAGAAAATTTCTCTAAACTAACTTAAAAGGAAAATTTTGTCAATCAGGTGCTTCATAATATTTTTTTCGGTGGGTAATATAAATCATAATCAACAATTTTTTATCTCGAAAAGAAAAATTGGTTAAATTATCACACACACATATATATATGTATATTATTTAGCATACAAAAAGTGGTGGAGGAGGATTCGAATTTAGGTTATCTTTTTGGATAAACCCATTCAACTATAGAACTTTTGACGGTTAAATTATTATATTTAATGTATATAAAATGCAAGAATGACATATATTTTTTTATGGAGCAAAAAACTTGCACGTTTGAAATTCATGTTTATAAGTTTTAGTGGCGGTAGGAAATTTTTTTAGGGTCATCATTAAGAAATTTAAATTATACAAAATTTAATAAAGAGACAATTTAAATATATCAACGTCACCAAAAAAAAAAAAACACTTAAATACAAGAAATATTACAATTTTTTTGTACTAACAAAGAGAATAAGAAAAAAAAAAGATTAATAAAAGATAAAGTGCAAATTGAAAATGCTGATATGAGAATAATAAAGTAACTACAATAATTTCATAATAAATCTTATGTAACAACTTGTTAGCCTGTTATTAGTGGGTAAAACATGTTGGTATTGAACTCGAATTAGAATTAGTAATAGCTTACCACATAAGATTTATTGTGAAATTATTGTGAAAATATTGTGGATATAGTATTACTCTCATATTTATTAAACTCAAATTCTTATTATTCTCAAGTAATGGAGTTCAACATTTTTATTAAGGTGGTTAAAATAGGTTAATTTAGTATATAATATATTTTCTTAAAGAATATATATACATTTTTTTTTTTCCATTTAGGATAGTCACAGAATATATTAATTTAAAATAATTATTTATATAAAAAAAAAAATTTGTATGTATACAATTTTTTTTGTTGACAAGTGAGGGTAGTCCTAGGACCACCCTTACATACAAGTAGAGCCGCTAGGGATGAGTTTGAAATACTTTGAATGCCGTAGGTGAGCAAATGTAGACAACTTCGAATTTTAGTGTCGGGTGTAAATTAAAAACATAGTTGTTTGGTAATAGTTGGTGGCCTATGTGGCTATGTTTCTGGTTCTTTTACGCTGTTTTTTCTTGTCTGCATAGAAGCCTTTTCTACATGCCAAAATTAAGCACAGTTGAGCATTTCTTGCACTTTCAAAATTGTGTATTGAGAATAAGAGAAAACTAAAATGCACTGCAATACAGGACCCAATACTAAATTAATAATTGCAATTTTTGTTAAAAATATATTTTTTAAAAGCCACTTTTCCGGATAGAAGAAAAGAAAAAGCTAGTTGTGATCACTGAAAAATAGCTTAAAAGTTACTACAACCTGCATAATTTTCGTCTGTACACAAGTACAACCTGATAACTTTAATCAATGTTCATAAAAAAAGAAGAAGACAACTTTAATCAATGAATACATACGTATAGTATATGATTTAAGGTGAATTATTCAATTTATTTGGTGAATTATAACTTTTTGAGTTTTTTCCGTAGTGGTGGACCCATGTGTGATAATACTTCAACGTAAAATCCAAGAACATTGTAGCTCAACTAACATTTCATATATATTCAAGTTAGAAAATACATAATTTAATCTCTTTTACCCTATTGTACTATCAACTTGTTAAAAAAAAAAAACTTATTTAATGGGCTTTTGCACTGAATTTAGATGGGAAAAAAGATCTAAAAAATTAATGCATTGTGGAGAATGGTTATTTTCAATTAAAAAGATAATACTATTAACTTTTTGAGTAATAATAGAGATACAAATTTTTTTACAAAAATTTTTACAAACTTCTGATGTGATGAGTGGTTATTGGTAAATGAAAAAATAATGTTAATGGTGGGCTTAGATGAAAACCTATAAGAAACTGGCCACATCAACAGTTTGTAAAAATGTTATAAAATAATTTGTGGATGTAATATTACTCTAGTTTTTTTTTTTTTTCCTGAAATATTACTATTTATTGAGATATTACAAAGTCAGCTCAGACTTTAACATTCAATGATAACTCCTTTACTCATAAAATAAAATTTACTTTAGCATACAGTTGGCCATAAATGTTATATGAGAAATGCTAATGAGTGCCCTTAGGGCATTGGTCAACAATCTATTTTAGGAAAGTTTTGACATCACTTTTATGGGAAATAAAACAAACTGTTAGAACATTAATTGTTTTTTTTTTTTTTTTTCCCATGAAAACTTTCTTTAACTGGATTATTAACTAATACCTTAAGGACACTTGTTAGTATGACCCGTGTTATATATAGAGATGGCAATGAGGTGGGGTGGGGTCGAAGGATCAAGGATGGGGTCTACGTCTTCGCCTTGCATGGTTTTGTCTTGCCTCATCCCTGCTCCACCTTGCATGACGGGAAAAATTTTCTCACCCCATCCCCGTCCCTTGGGGCCTTGCGAAACCTCGTCTCACATTGTAAAACTCTACTTTTAGTTAATTTTCCCTACAACTAGTAGAATTTTTTAAATGAAACCTATTTCATTAATAAAAATATACTTGAAATTACAACTAAATTTATTTCATCAAATCAAATCAATTTTTAGAAAAAAATTGAATAATATATCCAAGTATTTAACAAGACGATCATAAAAAAATAAAAATAAAAATCTCATAGTATAACACATAATAAAATAAATGCTAAGAATCACATTGGGTAAAATAAAATAAATTAATATTGATATGTTTGTTTAAATATTAGAGTTTTAGGGTGTGAAAAATTTACAAGTATAACCCTTAGCAATGTGGAGCGGGGCGGGGATGGGGAGGGGCAGGGTGGGGTGGGTCTAAAAAGTCTAAACTTATCCCCGCCTTGCCCTGTGGTGCGGGGCTAAAATCTTGCCCCATCCTCGCCCCACTACCTTTGCGGGGTGGGGAAAACCCGTGCGGGGCGAAGTGGAGAGAGGTGGGTTAAGCAGGGCAGGGAAAAATTGTCATCCCTAATTATATATTCATAAATTTAGATATGCAAACAGTGAAACAGTACTCATGTAACCCATTATTAAGCTTGTGAGTCTACTTGTAAATAATAATATCTTAACAAACCCCTTGACATTTTATGATTTTCTCTTAAAAAAAAAAAAAAATCACCCTTTGCCATGGTCAATATTCTCCAGGCAAACCCATGGGCCAATGAAATGCTCTACAACCACTAACCTTGACAAATATTTGGCTTTGTCTCACACTCAGAGGCCTTCTTCAACACTGTTATTTTGCTTCATCCCTTCACACATATATAGTTACTCGCCTCTGAGCACTCTTTTATTTTTTTTAAGATAAAGATTAATAATTTACATATATCATAATTTAAAAAAAAAAATTTTTTTTTAAAAGAATAGACTTATATATATTTCTAAAAAAAGGATAGACTCTAGAGAGAAGGGAAAAAAAATCTTAAATTTTTATTTGACATTTATGACCTTGTTTCTAAATGAAATCACCCTTTATTAATGATGGGTATTTTTGAACCACATAAAAGTCCAATTGAAAGAAATGAATCATTTTATATATAGTATATAATAGATACTTTTTATACCATGTAGTTTGAAAAACACAACAGTAAATATCATGAAAGGAATACTGTAGAAAAAAAAAAACAGAAATTACCCCATCATTTGATATATAAAAAGGGAAGTAGTGTCTTGATCTAGTCAAATTATTTAACTATTTGTTCATGAGACTTCCTTTAAACCTTATGGACCAATAGTGCTGCATATGAAAACTCCGAATTTATATTATGCCTTAGAATAATAAGCCTACCACTTGAATACTCTTGCAAAGATGGTAAAAAAAGATTTGAGTTAATTCTTTTATTGCAGTTCACTTTTTTTACTAGTCTTAAAAAAAAAAAAAAATCTAAATAATTTTTTTTCTAATTTTTACGTCAAGTTAAATCGAATTTATTAAGAATTTTATTTTATCCATATTATTATACTAATGTGAAAAGTGTAACACTTTGGATGCAAAAGATTTTATAATTTTTTCTTTTACAAATATTGACGTGGTAAGTTAAGATTGAAACAAAATTGCCGTTTTCGTGTGGATCTATCATTGATATTATTTTTAGTAATACTAGACTTGTTATTCAACTAATTTGAACAAGACGAAACAATGTTAAAGAGCTTAGCCATTATTTTGATATATGTCCATTTTAGTTGAGTTAAAGAAAAAGAGAGATATAGATATCGTTGCTCATCTCCTTACTAAGTCTGTTTATGCGAATGGGTCTTATGCTTATGATGTCTTCCTTTTTCTTTTTATGTTTGATGAAAATTTGTATTATCTATAAAAAAGGAAAATAAAAACTGAAAATAAAAGGGCCATACCTAATGTACAAATTTCTTACACTAATAGAGGTGATTGGTAAGCATTTTTATCCAAATTAAGACTAAACATCAACTAATAAAACAAAATCATAAATTTTTAGTTTTATACTTTAAAAAGAAAAAAAAAAAAATCAAGTGGTAATAAAGGTGTGGCGAGTAGCTAACACTTACACACTCTCTCAACTCCCAAGAGTTTCAGAAATCGTAAAATCCCTTTAATAGCATTGGGATCATAATCGCTTTCATAGAAAAAAATAACTTGTTAAAAATGGACACACATATTCATTATTATCCAGGTTAGTAAGGGCCCATTTGATATATGTGTTTAAAAATTAAAAATTATTGTTTGAAAATATTTATAGAAATACGTGTGGATAAAAAAATGTATAAAAATACGTGAAATATTATTCAAAAACTGAAAATTGTTATTTAAAAATACAAACCAAATACCCCTAAAACCCTAAAAGAGTATCTTAAGTAGCCTTCATAAACTGTTGAAAGACATAAATTCATTCATAACTTCCTTCACTTCCTCCAAAAACCCAAAATGAAGAAAAAAACAAAATACCACAGAATTCAACCACCTTATAATTAAATTAAGAAAAAGTCTAAACCGTAAATTTTTTTACAATTTTTTGTCATACAACTGTAACGTGATAAAGTATAATTTGTAAAGAAAAAATAATGAGTTTATTAATCATTTATAGTCTGTCAAGTTAAAGTCGTGTCAAAAAAATTATGGAATAATTTGTTGTCCAAGACCATCTCTTAAATTAAATCACTTTCCATTCAAATCTTAGACACTTCACATCTATAATAATTATATGATTCTTTTATCTCTATATATATATATATATATATCTATCTATATAGAGAGAGAGAGATAGATACAATACTATATATATAATAAGCTGATTGGTACTTTGCACTAGTTTAGGATTTGAGCTTAGCTGGACTAAGCTGGATTATTGGAAGTCAAACCCTTTGCTGGTTCAGTGTCAGACACTAGGACCAACCACCGAGCCATTGGTCCAGCCTTGGCTCGTGCCATTTTTTAAAAAACCTTTCGCAAGCTCATATCACAATCATAATCTACCTTTTATAAAGTCATTAAAAAAATATTAACAATAATAAGCCGCCCTTTTAATTAAAAAAGAAAAAAAAAAACTTTTTACTACAGCAGCAAAATGAGAGTGTGAAAGTTCAGGCTTTAAAAGATTTATTTATGTATTTATTTTTCAGTTTCTCTCTCTAAAATTATTATGATTCTTATTTAGTTTAACAAAAATAGTAAAAATTTTAACTTGCCCAAATTTTTTTTTAAAATTTTTTTTTAATATTTCTATTCTCTCTGGCTCTCTCCCTCTCTCTTTTTGTCAACAGAAAGAAACTGAAGGATTCATAGAGAAGTAGGTGGAGAGAGAAAGAAAGAAAGAGACAGAGAGAGAGAGAGAGAGACAGAGAAACAAGAAAGCAAAGGAAAGGAAAAGAAAAAAGAAGAAGAAAGTGATACAGATTTGTCACCATTCACAAACAGTTCCGTTTGTTATTCTTTTTTTTCTTTTTTTTTCAAAGAACCAAACTTTGAGGTAAGAGTTTTGTTTTGTTCTTTTTCTCTCTTTACATTTTTTTGCTCTCTTTTTGAGAGAGAGAGAGAGAGAGATAAAAAATGCATATTGGTGTATTGGGTATCTCTGATTTTGGTTCTTGTAATAGTCAAAGATACATATACAGCTGGTTATACATACATATGTGAAAGAAAGCGAAAAGATGGGCATGTTTGGATCTTTGCTGGGTCAGTGTTCATAAGCCATGGTGGATCAGCGAAACATAGTATCTTTTTGGTTGTTATTGTTGTTGTTTTTGTTGGTGTTGGAGTCTACATTAGAACAGTCACAGACACCGAGTTCAGGGGCTGAGAGAGTTGCTCTACTTGAACTCAGATCGTCCTTAGGGTTGAGAAGCAAGGACTGGCCTAGAAAGGTCAATCCTTGCTTTATATGGAATGGTGTGACATGCCAGAATGGTAGGGTCATTGGGCTAAACATTTCTGGGTTTCAAAGAACCCGAATTGGCAGGCAAAACCCTCAATTCTCAGTCAATGCCTTGGCCAATTTGACCCTTTTGTCATGGTTCAATGCTTCCAATTTCTTGCTTCCGGGCCCGATTCCCAACTGGTTTGGGTTTCAAATGGCTGCTCTCCAAGTGCTTGATCTTAGTTCTTGTTCTGTCATTGGTGCTATCCCTTCAAGTCTTGGAAATTTGACCAATTTAACTACTCTGTACTTGTCTCATAATAACCTCACTGGCCAAATTCCTGTTAGTTTAGGACAATTGCCAGGCCTTTCAGTTCTTGATCTTTCAAGGAATTCGTTTACTTCATCGATTCCCAGTTCATTTGCCTCACTCAGAAATCTTTCGGTTCTTGATTTGTCTGTGAATAACTTATCCGGGTCGATTCCCTCTGACATTGGGACCTTAGTGAAGCTTCAGTTTTTGAATCTTTCCAGCAATGGTTTATCATCTTCGATACCTCGTCAGTTAGGGAACCTTAGTAGCTTGGTTGACTTGGATCTCAGTTTCAATAATTTGACTGGATCAGTGCCTGAAGATTTGAGTGGTTTGAGGAGTTTAAAGAACATTATAATTGGGAACAATTTGCTTGGTGGGTTGTTGCCGGCTAGCTTGTTTGCTAATCTGACGCGGTTGGAGTCCATAGTTCTGAGACATAGTGGTTTTACTGGTATTCTCCCTGATGTGTTGTGGTCAATGCCTAATTTGCGTTTACTTGACGTCTCTGGCAATAATTTCACCGGTATGCTGCCCAATTCTAGCTCGAATGTCAATGTCACTGGCGTAGTACTCAACATTTCTCAAAATATGCTCTATGGAAATCTCACGGCTATACTGAGAAGATTCAGTGTCATTGATCTTTCTGGAAACTACTTTGAAGGTGCCGTTCCAGACTATGCGCGTAGTAATGTGTCTCTTGACAGAAATTGCCTCCAAAACGTGCCGAGTCAAAGGACTACAGCTGAATGCTCATCATTCTATGCAGAGAGGGGTCTGACTTTTGATAATTTTGGACTTCCAAATTCTGTTCAACCTCCTCCTGCAACAGGAAGTTCTGGGAAGAGCAATAGAAAGACAATTATATTAGCTGCAGTTTTTGGGGGACTTGGTTTGTTACTTTTGGTGGTGGGGTTGGTAGTGTTGCTAGTATGCACCCGCAAGAGGGGTGCTACAAATCAAAAGGGGGATGACGTGGGGCCAGTTCCTGCAGAGGGTGGTGCATCAACTCCTGGAGTAGTGATTAACTTTTCCAGTCTAGGAGATGCATTTACATATCAGCAACTGCTTCAAGCCACAGGTGAGTTTAGTGATGCAAACCTCATCAAACATGGCCACTCGGGGGATCTTTTCCGTGGTTTATTGGAGAATGGGGTCCCTGTGGTTATCAAAAGGATTGATTTGCGCACAACAACTAAAAGGGAAACATACCTTTCGGAATTGGATTTCTTTAGTAAGGCTTCACATACAAGGTTGGTCC
Source organism: Quercus wislizeni (assembly GCA_023055345.1). Classification (NCBI taxonomy): domain Eukaryota; kingdom Viridiplantae; phylum Streptophyta; class Magnoliopsida; order Fagales; family Fagaceae; genus Quercus; species Quercus wislizeni. Next base: position 36,657,097 of record JALGQJ010000005.1, on the reverse strand, counting down.
CCTTTTTGGGATACTGCCTAGAGAATGAGCACGAGAAGTTCCTGGTTTACAAATATATGCCAAATGGAGACTTGTCAAATTCCTTGTATCGGAAAACAGATTCAGAGGAAGATGGTTTGCAGTCATTGGATTGGATAACAAGACTGAAAATTGCAACTGGAGCTGCGGAGGGTCTATGTTATCTGCATCATGAATGCACTCCTCCACTTGTGCACAGGTATTTCTAGACGTGTTTTTTGTAATGTTTCCCTTCTGTTATTCTTTTATGTTTCTCCATATGGTCAATTTCTTTTAAATTTCTGTCATTGATGTGAGTCAGTGTTTCTGGTAAAGTGTTGGATCTTCACAATCTAAGACCACTCCCACCCTGATTGTGTAACTAATACTTTAATATTGCTAATGCACTTATTAATGAATGTATACCTAACATGAAAAAAATAAGTGGTGGTATTATGGCTTGCCTATGACTTCTTGAGAAATTAGTATTTTTAAGAAACTTTGGGAGTAATAGTTGACAAGTAGTTTGCACTAGAGTCAGTATATACTGTTGAAACATTGAACAGAGTTAAACCGTCATATAGTTGCTGCACAAAGATAGCTTATTATATGGCTCAAGATGCTGTTATGGGTGTCGGTGGAAGTTAAAACTTGGTCAAACAAGAGTGGCTGCGAAATAGAAACATATATAATGGATTGATATATTAAACAGAAATAAGTGGGTTTTATTAGTTATTGTTCTAATTACATAATGAGTTATTTATCAAAATTTGTATAACATAATTCTCTTGGAGCTTGTAAGGGGTAACTATAATATTCTTGAGACAGGAAGTCAGATATTGCAAGTATCAACTTTACTGCTTAGGCAGTTTATGAAACAATTTTGAGAACTATAATATGGAATTGAAAGAAAAAGAAATAAAGGAAAGTAATTTCTCCTTCTAACAATATAATTTCTTAAGAAATTATAGGACACAAACACAAATAAGATGGGAAAGTATAAAGCTGTTCATTGTACCTGTATATCTTTTCTGCTAGACACCTGAACTTTCAAACTCAGGTCTCTTGTTATCTTGCAATCTTGCCGTACCAAGTTGAATGCTCGGTTAATTAGACAACTAATGAGTTAAGTATGATGTTTGGCCAGAAACTACTTATCACTTATAAAAAAAACATACGATGTTTGGCTGTAACTGAAATAGTCAAGAAAAACAGAAGTACTTGATAATTCCTCTTTGTTGAGCCAAAGAGGTTGAAACCTTGAGAAAGTTACTTCATATAGAGCAAAATTTGGAAATGTAACACAATACTTGTTTGATTGTTTAAGCATACATATTTTCCAATTAGATGATTTTTTTTCATGTGTGGTTTTACTGCAAATCTATCCTTTCATCAACCAGTAGAGAAAGAGTTAACGTTCTTACTACTTCGAGAGATAGAGAAAGATTGTGAAGAAGTTAATTGAATCATTGCATCTCTCTTTCCTTCATTTAGATGTCTTGACTTTGCATTAGATAAATTTATCACTAGTTCTGCGTTAGGATAATTTGTGCCTGTGGGTGCATATGGTGACATGGCTTTATTCTCGTTGTTGAAGGGATGTTCAAGCAAGCAGTATACTTCTTGATGATAAATTTGAAGTTAGGCTAGGGAGCTTGAGTGAGGTCTGTGCTCAAGAAGGGGATACTCATCAAAGCAGATTTACTAGGTTGCTGCGGTTGCCACAGTAAGTATTCTTTTGATAGTTCTATATGTTGATAATTGATACCAAATCCATATCTTTCTTTCAAGATTGTCTTCTGCCTTTATAATGCGTTTATGATGTTTGGTCACACATAATGAGATTTCTTTTTTCACCTATTCACTTGGTGAAAAGTTAGATGTTTGAAATGGAATATGTACAATGTTTATTGCAAAAAGCTGCGACATGCTTACTAATGAAAAGAAAATGTTACATTTTGCTATAGCAACATAAGTGAAGGCATAAATATTATACATCGTCTAACTAATTGGTGCTAAACCTGGAGCAAGCCTAGACATTGTTGTGATACTTGTACTTTTGAATGTAATAATAATCTCCAAATAAATTATCTAGTACTTATTGTAGCTGTGGGGTTTTTATTTAGTTTTACCCTCTCTTGTCTTCAACTTTTATGAAGATCTTATGTATTTATGATGCCTGTATGACATTGTCATAATATTTTTCTTTATTTTGTGCAGGTCATCCGAACAAGGCACTTCTGGTAAGTTCATATTTAATTGTAAAATTTTGTATTCATTCCAAATCAGTTTTGTTTCATATATGTTTCTTTCTTTTTTATTGATCTATATTGGTGGAAATAGCCATTTGCTTCCCTTAATGCCCATCATATCTTTTAACTTTGTATAGCCTTTCCTCCTGCATATGGCTGTTTAGCAACCTTTCAAGTTTTTACTTGATAGCATAAATCCTGTTCCTGGACTCAAAAGATTAGTGTCAGTCTCTAAAAAGCCCATGCTTGTGGTTATTCAAAACCCCTTTTAGGTTCATCTGTAGTCAGGCTGTGACGTAGCATTAGAGTAAAGAACTTGGATGGCCTTTACTGATGAGTTTTTTCAGTGGACTTATGTTCAGTAAAGAGGGCAAACCTGTATCATGATGAAGTGGTGGTTGGTGGTTAATATGTCGAGAGGCTGGTGGTCTATGATTGTCTTTCTCTAGTTGAGGCTGTCAGATTTTTTGAATTGAATTTAGTGATTGTGAATCCTAATTGATTCAAGATGAGTCTAATTTTTTATATTTTCTAGCAGCACCAGATAATGTCTTAGTTTATGGATTCTTTAAAAGTTTTTTATTAAAGAATGTTATAATCTGCCTGACCTGTACAGGGGAAAAAAAGAAAAGAAAAAGAAAATAGAAACGGTTAAAAGATTAAAATCACTTACATGTGCTGGAGGGCTTTGTAATATATAATTTATAGTGATCTCTGAATCTGTATTTCATTACTGAATCTACATCTTCATGAATGGCCAGGTTCACTGACATCAGTGTGTTCCTATGATGTGTACTGCTTTGGTAAAGTGTTACTTGAGCTAGTGACTGGTAAAATTGGTATCAGTGCCTCGAGTGACTCCCAAGTTAAGGAATGGTTTGAAAATACGCTACCTTACATCAGTATGTATGACAAGGAACTGGTGACAAAAATTGTGGATCCATCTCTAATAATAGATGAGGATCTATTGGAGGAAGTTTGGGCCATGGCAATTGTTGCCTTGTCTTGCCTCAATCCAAAGCCTTCAAGGCGACCCCTCATGAGATACATCCTCAGGGCTTTGGAAAATCCTTTAAAGGTCGTCAGGGAAGAAAATTCTGGCTCTGCAAGGCTTAGAACCACTTCTTCTAGAGGGTCTTGGAATGCTGGTGTGTTTGGTAGCTGGCGTCATAGCACATCTGATGCTTCTGGTATTCCAGGAGCCTCTACATATAAAGCTGAAGGAGGCAGCAGTTTAAAACAGTCCGCAACCACAGGTTCACAAGGAAGTGGCCAAAATGGGGAGCATTCATCCTCACGCAGACGGCATTCCAGGGAGATAGTCCCGGAACCATCTGATGTTCAAGATATAGTGAGATCAAATCAGGACTAGCACAGCACAGAGTTTGAGACTTCTTGATTCTTTGTCAATAATACAGCAGGCTTCCCATTTGAGTGCCTGTTTCTCCGGTACCATGCAGTGCCTGCCCTTCTTGTTTTGGAGGTAATTGTGATTTCAAGCTGTTTTTGTACTCGGGGTCTTTGCATGATATCTAAATTCCCCCCTGAAGGCTGATACTGAGATTTTCATGAAAGTTATCGTCTTCGGGATGGTGAATTCATTTTGTGGATTGGGTCTGGATACATAGAATTTTCAGAGGGGGTTCGGAGGGTGCTACAGACGGATATGGTTCTTATTTGTTTGACAGCTTGTTCATCGTGGTAGATACAAGCTACAATTTTTAGCTGTAATTGATATTTTTTTTTTTTTTTGGTTTCTGGTCCTCTTGTGGAATGTAAATTGTAATTGTTGAGGATGCTTCATTCAAATCATATTCTTATTTTGGTTCAGGGGAAAAAAAAAATAAAAAAAAGAGAGGAGAGGACCAAGGGATTAAAAAAAAAAAAGGAAAGAGATATTATACCCATCTTCAGTTTCTTAACGCCTATTCTAATCGAAATAGTGTTCTTATTCTTTACTATAATTTTGTTTGAGGGCAGTCAATGGCTGCAGATTATGTAACCTGAATTAAGGTTTCACTCTGCATTTTTGGTTTTGCAGCTAGATTGTCATCCAACCTTTTCTTTTGAAGTTAAAAGATAAAAGTGTCATCCAATTTTTTAGTCCTACTGGGAATAAAAAAAATATAAGAGAAAAACAGATAAGGCTTGATACATTTTCAATCTTGGACTGGTATAATGGCTTAATGCTGACATTGATAGTAAAGATGGAACTTTTTCGTTTTAGAGACGCTGATTTAATAGATTTATTTTTAAGTAGGGATGATGATTTTTTGACATATGCAATTCGTCAAATAAGCCCAAAAAAAAAAAAAAAGAGAGAGAAAAAGGAAAAGTACGAAAAAAATGTTAAATTTGAGGTCCCACCGAGATTTGAACTCGGGTTACTGGATTCAGAGTCCAATGTCCTGACCACTAGACCATGGGACCTTCTTGTTATCGAAAATGATTTTTTATTATATAACTTTAAAGTTAAACTATTAAATGTTGCCCTACGTTTATAGACCCAAAATCCTCTTATGCATGCTGAAAAAAGAATTTATCTTTTTTTTTTTTCCCATAAAAAAGAAGAAGAAGAATATAACAAGGATTCTATTGTTTATAGTTGAATAAAATCTAGGATCGCCTACATTAAAATAAAATAAACCCCTCACCTTGGCTTCATGATAAAAATCTTATCATGGAGTGGATTCTATTAGTTTGTTATATATAAAGATTACAAATTTACAATAATATGTCTCATGTAAATGTAAGAAATGTATTACTTATAAATAAATGTGCATTTAATATTATGTCATTTAAAATTTTAAAAGTCAATTATTTCTTCACCGATCTTACTTTCTCTCTTATTTTTTTGAATGGAGGTTGGATGATATCTAAGGCTCCCATCTTTGATAGACTATTCTACTCCTTGCTTATGAAATGTTCTGAAAACCTCATAAATTGCTAGTACAATGAATATAAATATAATTTGAAAATTTCTGAATTTATATCATGAGTTTTTCAAATCTATTGAATTCAATGCTCGAGTACAAATACTTAATTGTCAATTCATTGAAAATACATTAATTCACAAGTTTAGGGGTTGTCATTCATGACTCCTATGGTAGAGTGATTGGATCTTTGGTTGAGTGTGTCCCACTCCTAATATCAGTAGCAACGGTGGAAGCTCTTACCTGTAGAAGGTTGTTATTGTTTGCTAAGGAGCTGTGCATTTTCAATGCTGTTTTTGAAGGGGATGCAGAGCTCATCATCAAGGTGTTGCTGGGCAGAGAGGTGCATCATCCAGAGTATGGTCACGTTATATAGGATAGTCTTGTCTTAGTTGCTGAGTTCCGGACTTGTAAGTTTAATCATGTTAAGCGTTTAGGCAACTCGGTTGCTCATTTTCTTGCTAGACGTTCTAAGTCAAGTAATGAGCTGCAGTTTTGGATTGAGTTCATCCCTGATGATATAGTTCCCCTTGTAACGAGAGATGCATTGTAATTTTTTTCTTGAAATAAAACTTGGCCGTGTGATCTGGATTCTCAAAAAAAAAATTTAAAATTTTAAGTTGTCATTTTTTTTTTAATAGAAAAAAGAACCCAAAAATCCCATTCTCTAAAAAGACTATATATATATATATATATATATATATCCATTTCTCCCTCCCAAAAGTCCCAACACTGCCACTTCACTCTTTATCCAACCAAAAAATAGAGATGCTTTCATGTCCACTCCACCAGCACTCCCACTCTCTCCTTCTCCACCACCGCCCAAACACGACCATCTCCTCCTCTCTCCGCCGCACACACAATTCCAAATCCACCTCCCTCCTCCTCCGCCACCTCTCTCAACCACAACCACAACCACAACCACAACCTCAACCCCAAGACCACGCTGCCCCTGCCCCTACTCCTCTCGACGAAAAAGAAAAAGTCGAACTTCTCGAACTCTCTCTCGTCACCAAACGCACCCCTCAGTTCCCAGGCTCCATCTACGTCCAATCCCCATCTGACCCAGATGTCCACACCTCTCTTCCTCCCTTACAAACCCTCTTCCAAACCCAAACCAATAACAGTGACGAAGAAGACGAAGAAGAAGACCATGACTTGATAATGCGAGCTCTCGAGATTCGACGCAAAGTCACTGCAGAGATTTTCAAGGAATCCATGATAAGAAAAGGCAAGTTTGGAATCACTTACGCCACCAATTTGACTCGCAGGTTGTCTGATTTCATTGATTATGTTATGGTCGAGGCCGCTGCTATGAAACGCTTGCCCGACTTCTCGGAATCCACCTTCAATTTTCGTGCCAAGACTGTCATTGATGACTCTCGTGTTGTGCCACTCATCAGGTAAGTTTTGCTAAATTTAGTCACTGTTCACTGTTTTTTGTTGTGTAATGTAGTTTATGTTCTGTTATTTGTGGAGTTTTGGAGTAAGTTTGTTTCATTTATCAAATTTGGTAACTGGGATTTTTCGTTTTGAGTGAAACCCAGTGGCTTAAATTTGATACCAAGTTGGTATATTTGTTTTAATTTGAAGTTTGGTGAGTAGTTCATTGTATTTCAAAACAAAATGTTGGGCTTAAAGGGCTTGGTGTTATGTTAATTGCACTGTTTTTTCTTTGTATTGCAGTTTATGTTCTTAGTATTATGTTAACAGTGACTAAATTTAGTCGCTGATCACTGCTTTTGTTGTTTTGGTTGTGTAATGTAGTTTAGGTTCTGTTATTTGTGGTGTTTTGGTGTAAATTTATTTAATTTATCAAATTTGGTAACTGAGTCCTTTTGTTTGAATGAAACCGGTTGCTTAAATTTGGTTAGAATAATGGTTAAATTCATCATTTCCTACTGTCTTAAGCTAAACTTTTGAACAACTGCTAGTTTATCATGGTATCTGAGTTAGGTGGTTCCAAGTCCAAACACTCTCTCTACTCTACCACCCATTTAAAATGTTAAAAATTCCATGAATTGGACCCCATTTATTAAGGGAGATTTTGGACTGACTTGTGAGGGGTGGTTAAATGATTAAATTTACTGTTTTTTAATAGTTTAAACTTTTGGGATAATCGGTGGCCTATCAAATTGGATACCAAGTTGTTATATTTGTTTTGATTTAAAGTTTGGTGATTAGTAATTTTTAATTCAAAGTGAAAAGATGGGGTTAAAGGGCTCATTATTACGTTAACTGTGGTTCCTGAATTGTGGATAGGTGGTTGAAGCATAATTCAGTGTCATATCCCAAAATTGGGAAGCTGATTTGCATGTCCAGGGGAAAAATCGAGTCGATAAGACGGGTAATTGAGTGGTTGAAGTCGATTCATGTAAAGGGGGAATTTCTTGGGGTTGCGCTCACAAAATCTGGAGGGAATATTTTGGAGCGGAGCAATGAAGAATTGGATGAAATTGTTAATTACTTGGAGAGCAATGGAGTTAGGATGGATTGGATGGGTTATGTTGTGGGCCGGTGTCCGCAGTTGTTGTCTTACAGCATGGAAGAAGTGAGAGCCCGTGTGGGGTTCTTCTTGGATATGGGTATGAATGAGAAGGATTTTGGAACAATGGTCTTCGATTATCCAAGGGTACTTGGCTACTTTACTTTGGAAGAGATGAATGAAAAGGTATCTGAGCCCCTTTTGCCTTGCTCCTTCATAATTTTGGAGTCTTGTTGCATCCTTTTTTTGTTGTGGACAATTCTAGCATTAAAAACAATTGAAACATGGAACATAATTAATTTTAAGAAATTTCTAATTGTGTGCATAGGTCTTACTTCAGTATGATGTATTTTTAATCAATAGCCAATTTGTATATACATTAACAGATATGCTGCTTGTGTTTATGAAAAGGTATCTGAGCCCCTTTTGCCTTGCTCTTTCATAATTTTGGAGTCTTGTTGCATCCTTTTTTTGTTGTGGACAATTCTAGCATTAAAAACAATTGAAACATGGAACATAAGTAATTTTAAGAAATTACTAATTGTGTGCATAGGTCTTGCTTCAGTATGATGTATTTTTAATCAATAGCCAATTTGTATATACATTAACAGATATGCTGCTTGTGTTTATCCAGGTTAGTTATTTAAAGGAATTTGGAATTGGTACTGAGGAGGTTGGCAAATTAATAGCGTTTAAGCCACAACTGATGGGCTGTAGCATTGAGGAAAAATTGAAACCTCTTGTTAAGTATCTGTACTACCATGGGATTTCCCGAGATGGTATGAAGAGAATACTTATGAGTAAACCAATAGTTTTCTGTATTGATTTGGAGACGACTATTGCGCCAAAGGTATGCCCTTGTTAGTTATACTGTAATGTGCTTGGACCTTGTTCTAAATGCAATATTTTTACCGAGATTCTAGAAACTAGTTGAATTCTTTTGTTTAGATTTCCTTGGACTAATTTTGGTCTCAGTCCTCAAGTTCTCTCCCCCAGTATCAATTTGCCATAATGATTCTTGAAATACATGTATGTTGAATTATTTGAACATGAATCAGATGTATGTTGTATCAAACTATATGCCATTTTTGGTGTTATGCCTTGTGATAACAATAATTAATTGATTTTTTCTTTCATGTGAAGGTACGGTTTCTTCAGGACATTGGCATTCGAGATGATGCCATTGGCAACATGCTTGTAAAGTTTCCTTCATTACTAACATGCAGCCTCTACAAGAAGATCCGGCCAGTGGTTTGTCCCTTTCTTAGCTCCTCCGCCTCAGCGCGGGCTCCTTCATTGCATGTTTATCTGTTTGTCATTTCCTTAGTGGTCCCTCTTCACACACACCAAAGACAATTATTTATAATATGTTGTCAGGTGTTTCTAACTGGCAAAACAGTCAAGATGGGGGACCTCTTTTAACATTGGACAAGTAATGCTTGTATGAAAATGCTAGTTGGTTATATTTGTTTCTGCTATTTATTGGTCCAACATAATATTTATTTAAAAAAAAAAAAAAAAAAAAAAAAAAAGATCCAGCATAATGAAAAGCTAATATTTAGGTACATTTTTTTTTTTATCCAGCTGAATAACATCTAGTACTGACCTGTAGTGACATACTGAAATTGGATTATAATACAGGTCATATTCTTGATGACCAGAGCTGGAGTGAATGAGAAGGATATTGGGAAGGTTATAGCTTTGGGACCAGAGCTCTTAGGATGTAGCATATCGAAAAAGCTTGAGGTTAGTGTGAAATATTTTCTGTCACTTGGCATACGTTATCGACAATTGGGTGAGATGATTGCCGATTTTCCCATGCTCCTCCGATATAATGTAGATGTCCTCCGTCCAAAGTATCGTTACTTGCGGAGAACTATGGTCCGGCCTCTTGAAGATCTGATCGAGTTTCCAAGGTGAGCTGCATCAGAATGCTGTATTGCCATTGAGTCCTATCTGCCCATGTTTCTTCATTCTGTTTTTTCCAAAATTAGTTGGATGGTCAATCCTAGTCATAATAAAATGGCTAGTCATGATTAAGTGAAGGCAAGGCTCAGAAAAATAGCACCTGTCATTTTCAGTTTACTTATTTTACCGGTAGTTCGTGCTTTTGATTTACACAATGAGAGTTTGGGTCTGGTTATTTGCTTCTTTTTTTTCCTTAATCACCTTTATCCTCTTGTTCTTTATGTTTTTGCTGTTGATATTGTTGATAATGAGATTGTTGATACTGTCCATAATGAAATTGCTGCAGGTTTTTCAGCTATTCTCTTGATGACCGAATAATACCAAGGCATAAGATTTTGGTTGAGAAGCAGATCAATTTAAAGCTGCGCTACATGCTGGCTTGCACTGATGAAGAGTTCAACAAAAAGGTCGAGGCTATAGTAAAACGGCGTCAAAGATTTGAAGCTGGTCTTTTGGTAGACACTCTCTCTGAAGCTGGTCATTTAGAAGAGGATCTGTCTGATTCGCAGGCAACTGATGACCCTGTGGAGAGTATGAAGCTTTCTGAAAGTGAGTCAATATAGTAGTTTCCAAATTTCAATCCGTCTTAAGGGGTATTCTGCTAGCACTCTACAAATTAGAGTTTTGAGGTCAAAACAGCTTGGGATTTAGAAATTGGGAATGCCAAACTTTCCCTCGAGGCAATTGAGATGTGTTTGAGCAATGCAGAACGACGTACATCTGAGACAAAAAAAGGGCATGGATTCCGAAAACAAGATGCATTATGGAATATAAATGGTTGGTCTTCTCAGGAAGAGAGACGACAAGCATTTCATAAATGGAAAGACATCCTCTCCATAAGGGAAATGATGTGTTTTTTGGATCAAAAAGAGGACATGTTTGAGGGAAAGACAGGCATTTCTTTTGAAATCATATCAATATGCATTTTGGAAACTAAAACAAGCATCTTGCAGAGAGAAACAATGAAACATCCTTTCAGAGATCAGTACTCTCTACTCCTCTGAACCGAAAATGATTATCCTATGGATTAGAACTTATGCCAGGTTTAAGGTCTAGTATATACCTCATGTTACCTACAATAGGGGCAGTACGCTTTTTTGAATGTATCCTTTCAACATTCTCTTTGTAATCTTTTATGGGTTATGCTAACGAGTGCCTTTATGGCATTGGTTAACAATCCATTTTAGGAAGATGTTGTGAACATATCATTTTTCTTTTAAGAAAGTTTTGACACCACTTTTATAAGAAATGAAAAAAAGCAGTCAAAACATTAATTATTATTTTTTTAATAAAAACTTTCTTTAAATGAATTGTTAACCAATGTCTTAAGGGCATTCTTTAGCATTTCTCATTTTTTATTTGTTTAAAGGAATCAGAAACAGTAGCAGCAATATCGTAGTTCGTCCCTATGTTTTATGGTATTCAATGCAATGGTTGTAATTTACTACATGGACCTCTTTGTAGATTTGTAGCTTGAATACTTGTAACAAGGATCAAGTCATGGGTTCAAAGGTATGGCAGAAACTGATTCATGTCAATGTAGCTGAACATACTTTTCATTAACAATGGAGGCAATATTGATTATTCCACATTAAATTTTTTAGCCAAATATCCTTCTAGCTGAGACCCATCAGAAAGGAGCAAACCTAAAGCAATTCATTGTTAGTCTTTGTTCTCTTTACTATTATTCGTCACACTTATTATTATTATTATTTTGATGAATACCAGGTTGCAGAGGGAGGATAAAGAAAACATGATAATGGTTTTAATTCTCTAACACACTAAGATGAGAGAAGTAATTAATTGAAAACTAGAAGTTTCTCACTATCTATTGGAACCATCCAATTATTGATGATAACTGAAAACCCAGTGGTTTATGCAATCTCTGCTAATAATACAAGTCCACTTAGACAAAAATTCTTGAGGCTTTATACCCAAAATAAATAAATTTAAAAAAGAAAGAAAATGAAAGCCAGATACTTGAACAGAATCCAAACCTAGCATCACAGACAGAATCATTCGCTTCATAATTAGCCTGGGTATCACAAATAAAGATTACATTAAATCCTAAGCACAACCTGCATGAAAAGGGTACCAAGCTCAATACACTTATCTTCACTACTGCATTATAATCTTCACATTTTATGTGGCTCCCCTTTAAATTCCCAAATTTTACATTTAGGGGAACAAAAATGTCAAAAACGGAAAAGAAAAGGTAATTTGGTATGTAATACCAAAAACAAAACTGGAGAAGACAATTTTATTACCAACTAGAAACTCATGTACTTTTAATACAAATGACATCTAGTTTTAAAGAGAAATGAAATTTTGAATTTTGAGTCAGATTAATTGTTGCACTAAATTGCACCAAAAGACAAATGAAAGCAAGAACGAAACATTTACCAGTACCACCAATAACTACAACTACAAGATTTCAAGTGCCGCTTAAAATTTATGGACTCAGGACATAAGAGTTGCAAATTTCAACATATAGTGTGGACAATATGAGAATTATGCAGCTGTCTGTAGGTTCGGAGCCCCAGCTTCTGCATACACAGGATGAAGCACATGACCATCCTTGGGCTCAACATGTACCCATTTGCGTCCAGTCAGCTTGTTTCGTTCAAACTTGACACAGCCTTCTTTCAGAGCATAAAGTGTGTGATCCTTTCCTATTCCAACATAGTCTCCTGGATGGAAACGGGTGCCACGCTGGCGTACAATGATATTGCCAGGTATTACTCTCTACAATGAACAGAAGAATCCCATTGTAAGTAAAGAGAAAAGATGATTGAGTATTCTTCTTTCTTATTGCCATTAATATTTCTCAGTCATTACTTTACCCAAAGCATCAGTCAGTTACCTCTCCACCAAATTTTTTCACCCCAAGATTCTTAGGTTTTGAATCCCGTCCATTCTTTGTAGATCCTGCACTCTTTTTGGTAGCCCAACGCCTAAACATCAAACTTAATCCATCTCCAGAAACCTCTACATTCAGAATAACATAAAGCATTAGAACCAAAACTCATAACGTATTCATGAAATGAGTACTCTAATTGGCAAAGTAATGTGAAATTGTACCACTAGCACTGTTGTAAACAGGAACATTGGAAACCAGATCCCTAACACTTAGTCTTCTGCATAAAGATGCTGCAAAATTCATGCTGTTGATTTCAGAATGAAATGGAGCCCAAAACCTGAAACAAAATGACCACAAAACTTACAATGATTGAACAGTAAAAAATGGAGCATTGGGGATCAGGAAAAGTTGGTTCATCCATAAGAAATAGTCATGTCCTGACTCACAAAATACCCAATCACTAATAGTCAGCATTCAAATCTTCTCTGAGCTCAATGACCTTTCATCGCCATCCAATTTTTAAAATTTTTACTTTCTTCTTGTTCTTTTTCTTCCTGAATTTTTATACTTATCTATATAACCTCCTTCAATTACTCATACATTGTTCAATTAGGCAGCAAATCCAGTGAATCAGAAGTCAGAACCAATCCCTTCTATTCTATAATTTGAAATCCAATTCTCTTTTAATAGCATTGGATGATTCCCTTATAGAGCCACCAGCAGAAATTTTACCTAAACTGTCTTATATTGGTACTAAATTCAGTTTTAAATTATATGGACACAAGAACAAAGGAAAAAAAGAAAAGAAAAAAAGAAACCCAGCAAATGAAACATACAAAGCCAACAGAGTAACCAAGTCATCTGGAAACACCAATAAGGTTAATGAAAAGGCGAAGTTGAAAATCTGAAACTACAGATTACAAATCTCACATTGACTAATCAATACTAATTTAATTCAAGAGGTCAAAATTCAGAAACACAGCAGAAGAGTATATATTATTTTCAAACTGCGCACAATTAAAAAATTGGAATACAAACATGCATAATGAATATACTTACATTCCTAAAAAATCCCCACAATCGAAAATGAAGCAATAACAGTAGCAACAACAACAACAACAACAACTAAACCTTAGTCCAAAAAATTTAAGGTCAGCTATAACAATACTCATTAGACTGATTTGGGTTAGCCACATGTATTCTTTTCCTCCATTTTATTCTATCCAAAGTCACTCATTTTTACCTTATTCATTGAAATGACACTTTTAACTATCACTACTAATATTATTTTTAGGTCTTTATCTATCTTTTTCTTGTTTCCTGAAGTTGATCAACTCACTCTTCCTCACTGTGCATCTAAGAAGTGCAGACACGGACATGGGTATGACACGGTAACACGAGCAATTTTTGAAAAATTAAAACATGAAACGGCATATACGATTACGACGCCAGTATGACTCGGGTACGACCTCCTAAATGAAGTGTCTGTGCTTCCTAGCTGTGCATTAACCACTCTCGTCTACACATGACCAAACAATCTCACACGGCTCTCCTCATCTTTTCATCAATAAGGGCACCCCTATCTTTATGCAAAATTTCCTAGTTCTGAATCCTATCTTATCCTAGCTGATAAAATTTGTAAATCACAGCAGCCATATTAATAACAAAACTCTTTAGCTCCCACAAGAACCCAAAAAAACAAGCAAAAAAACACAGCAAACACACAAATTTTCCAATACCCAATTCATTTCTAAGCAATTTGAAAGATAGAAATCGTAAAAAACAGAGAGTAAAAGTTCAAGAGAAATATACAGAATAAAGTTAAATAAGCAAGGATTTAGATTTAGTTACTAGCAAGGAATTTTCACAACTTGAAAGACACCCAAAACCCAAATGAAAATCCCATTTTTACAAATCCCCCAAACCCAACTCACCAAACCCCTAAACCTACAAAACTCAGCCGAGAGAGAGAGGGACAGAATACTCACCGGAACAGCCGTCCTCGCCGCCGTCTGCAAGCGACAAAGACGTGAAGAAGGCTTTGTGGGTTTGGAGTTACTGAGTGACGAGTGAGCGTGATAGAGGCTTTGTGGGTCTGAGATGCACAGTGAGGAAGAGTGATGTGGCATAAAAAATGGTTTTTTCAATTAGTCCTTTTTTTTTTTTGGGGATAAAAATTCAATTAGTCCATTTGATACATCAACGATTTTTTTTTTCATTTAAATTGACACAGCACTTTCCATTAAAAAAAGAAAAATTTTTAACACAGCACAAACAGTGACTAAAACACAATTAAAGGTTAGAACACAAGGTGTAAAGTTTAGGAAATTTTTTTTTTTAATACCAAATAAACAAGATATTCTCAACAAAGTTTAGGCCTTTAGGACTATGTAATTCTTATCGAAAAAAAAAGGAGGATGTAATTTACCAAAATAAAAAAATATTTTCTTTAAAAAAAAAAAAAAAAGCATCCAACATTAGGGCGTGATTACTGATTAGTATAAGTATATATGCCGGAATGAACTGATAGGCCCAATTAATGGCAGAACATAGAGCACATTGTGTGTTTGTTTTCTTTGGGTTAATTAAGAGCCCATTGATTGAAGAAAATATATAGTTTGGGCCTTATACAATTAAAGCCCAATCGGATTCTTTATGCACCAAGACTACTATAGGAAAAAGCGGAGATTTATCTGAAAGTGATTCAGTAATTTTAATTGGGTGGGATTCTTTTTTTTTTTAACTCTATCGATAAATTCTACTATAGCTTAATATAAATTTATGTGTGTGTAAATCTCACTTCTAGATATTTGAAGCTTGACACTTGCCTCTCATTCCACAAAGTCTTTTAGTTTCAATGGAATGATGGACCATTACACAAAAGTGACGTAATTCACCTAATCACTATAATTTTTCCTAAAACGATTAGCTTTAGCCTTTATTACATTCTCAGAGAGAGAGAGAGAGAGAGAGAGAGAGAGAGAGAGAGAGAGAGAGAGAGAGAGAGAGAGAGAGAGAGAGAGAGAGAGAGAGAGAGAGAGAGAGAGAGAGAGAGAGAGAGAATTTGTGATTGGTTTCTGTGGATATTGCGATCACCTTGTAATTACTTGTCGAACTACAATCAAAAGATAGAGTTGGCTAATTTTCGGTTAACTCTACTTTACTTTCATAAATCCAAACGGATCATAAGGTTCCAAACCTAGACTCAAGAGATTCCTTTGTACCAATGACAATGAGAATTTCAAAGCATCTACCCATTCCATTTTCCTCAGTCTAGTTGGTGCACAATTGCGGCGAACATGCAGGCAAAGGGTGATGCAGCGTGAGCGTGTAGAAGTAGAATTTGTAACACACAATTACTACAATTCTTCCACGAAACCTAAGTTCTACAAGAACATTAGGCTAGCAAGCAAAATAATAGAGAAAACATCTCTAACAAACTTTTATTAATCAACACATAACATCCATAATCAACCCCTTTATAAAGAGTATTTATAGGAATAGCATTTCTCCTACTCATTTTAGGAAAAGAAATAATAAACCTATTTCTACTAGAGAAAGGAAAAATAATTTAACAAGAAAAAGAAAAATAATTAAAATCCTAATTCAACTAGGAAAAGAATTTTAATTCAAAGTACTAGAGTAAATAAATCCTAATTCAACAAGGAAAAAGAAAATAATATAAAATATTAAAATATTTTATTCTTCCTTAATCAATCTGCATCATTCTCTCGGGGTTGGAGAAAACTCGTCCTCGAGTTTTGTGGCAGTCTTCCACGATCAATTGGAACCCCGAATAATCCTCTCTATCCTATTCTTCTGTGTAAGACAAGACGAATCAATATGCTACTTATCAATCTTTTTTCACTCATAATAAATCTTGATGTACGGATTTTTATTCTTGACCTCTTTTGTCACAGTGAGATATAAGAAGTAAGTACTAAAAAAGAATCCATGCACACATCCATAAACTTCATATTTCCTCCTCGACAAAGATTACTTAAAATTACTCGTTCATGCCTCTTGTTGACATTTATCAATTCTTATTCAATAAAATCCTCCCAGAAGTGATCAATAACCTTTTGTTTCTGAATGTCGAAAGTCTCATCAACGATGTGAGTTATGGGTTCATCTCGTATGTATACGACTTTATTTTTATCAAGTTCAATTTTTTCTCATTGACTAAAATTTTCAGGATAGTCATCATAAATTGGTGGAGAATCCCAATCTACTAGACAAACTCTTTTAATATATTTATCATCCTCTTTGATATCGCAATCCTCTTGCTCGATATCAAGATTCTCCTCATCCTCTACAAAACATGGATTTGGATGGTAGTTTTGAGGTTGACTTCCAATGGCTAAGGTGGTGAGCTGCTTTGAAAGCACATCAAACCACTCATCTGTTCGTTGAAAGAACACCTCTAATTGTGCATCGCGTGCAACCTCATCGCGTTCATACCCGTCATCTATGGCAATAGGTCTTTCCCCACATGCTCCTCTTTGTGCCATGGTAGGAACCTAATCTTGCTCTGATACCAATTGATGCAGCGTGAGCATGTAGTAGCAGAATCTGTAACACACAATTACTACAACTCTTCCACGAAACCTAAGTTCTACAAGAACACTAGGCTAGCAGGCAAAATAATAGAGAAAACATCTCTAACAAACTTTTATTAATCAACACATAACATCCATAATCAACCCTTCTATAAAGAGTATTTATAGGAATAAAATTTTTTCTACTCCTTTTAGGAAAATAAATAATAAATTTACTTCTATTAGAGAAAGGAAAAACAATTTAACTAGGAAAAGAAAAATAATTAAAATCCTAATTCAACTAGGAAAATGATTTTAATTCAAAGTACTAGAGTAAATAAATCCTAATTCAACAAGGAAAAAGAAAATAACATAAAATATTAAAATATTTTATTCTTCCTTAATCAATCTGCATCAAAGGGTCTATTCTCTCTAATTCGAAAGGCAGTAGCATCACATAGGCTCCATGGTATTATGTCATGCAATAATGGGGTAAATATCTCTCATCTTCTATTTGCAGATGATAGCTTCATATTTTGCCAGGCTACAGTGGAAGAATGCTAGTACCTTATTGATTTGTTGAATTGCTATGAAAGCGCTTCAGGACAAGCAATTAATAGATTGAAGACTTAGATTTTCTTTAGCAAGAATACTACACCAAAAGTTAAGGGAGCAGTTCAGAATTTGATAGGAGGAAGAGTTATGGAGGATTGTGAAAAATACCTTGGACTTCCTATGGTTGGAGGTAAATCAAAGATGAATACATTTAGAGACTTGTAGGAAAAAATTACCAAAAAAGTTATGGGGTGGAAAGAAAAATTCATCTCAAAGGTAGGAAGGGAAATTCTAGTAAAAATGGTGGCTTAGGCCACGCCTACCTACTCTATGGGTATTTTTAAAATTCTTAAGGCTTTATGTGACCCAATGAATTCTACTCTGGCAAAATATTGGTGGGGGAAAACAAAAGATGAGAGGAAAATTCATTGGATTAATTGGAAGAAGTTATGCATTTCAAAGAAAAATGGTGGTATGGGTTTTCGTGATATCCAAGCGTTCAATTTAGCGTTATTAGCTAAACAAGCATGGCGTTTAACTCATAACACCCACTCACTGTTCTACAGAGTATACAAGTCCAGGTATTTCCCTATGTGTTCATTTATGGATGCAGACCTTGGTAATAATCCTCCATTTGTGTGGTGGAGTTTGTTGGCAGCAAGGATATCATTAAAGAAGGCTCACGGTGGAGAGTAGGAGATGGGAGAACAATTGAAGTACCAACCCAAAAATGGCTGTCCCATAAGCCAATCTTTTTAGGGGATACTCGGCCTATTATGTATGTCAGGGATCTGATTGATAGTAGCACTATGCAGTGGGGTAGGGAAAAAAATCTATGACTAGTTTGCTCACAGGACTCGAACAGAAATACTTTATTGAGAACTTTAGAGCATGACACCTTGAATTGGACTGAAAATACTAATAATGTCTTCACTGTGAAATCAGCATTTCGGGAGGTGCTGAGGATGAAGGAACGATCCAGAATTGAGCACTCAACTGCTGGGCAAGATCGGCATCACTAGAAAAAAATATGGACTTCGAATGTCCCACCAAAGGTTAGAAATTTCTTGTGGCGTGCTTGTTCCAATATACCAGGGAGAATCTTTCTCAGCTAAAGGGCTGTAAATGAGCCAAGCTTTGCTGAGTAGTATGTGTTTGAGCTTGGTTCGTCAATAAAAAGCAAATGCTTAAGTTTGGTTTGAGCTTGAGACAAGCCTAAAAACAATGTCTAAACTTGAGCTTGTGAGAATGTCAAAAAGTTTGAGCTTGGCTTGGCTTGATTAATTAGTCAAGCCAAGCTCGAGCTTAATATCAAGCTCAAACTCGAGCTCAAGTCAAGTTTTTTAGCTTGGGATCAAAAAAATTGCATCATCAAATGCTTATATCACCAAAAATCAAGTAAAACATATATATATATATATATATATATATATATATATATATATATATATATATATATATATATATAATATACTCATTTTATCATGCTTCTAACACCCATGATTAGAATTTGTTCACATTACAACTTTACATAATTAAATCCACCCATCATCAATTATTGTCTATAGCTTGAGTAACTGTTCAAAATACAATTTTTACATCCATATTTGTCATTCGTATAACTATAATCTTCACAAATCTAAATAAATTAACATTCCAAAACATATATGAATAAACAGGCTATAAATTAACATTCCAAAACATATGTGTAATGTCATAATAATAAGTTTATTTAGTAAACATATATCAAGCTATAAACAAGGTTAACCTCGGCATGTTTTGTATCGAGCCCTATTGTTCACGAACAATTTTTTTTGCTTAAGCTCAGCTTGTTTATCAAATAAGCCTAGAATTAAGGCTCAAGCTTGACTTATTTGTAAACAAACGAATATGAACAAGCTTTTTATCGAGCTGAGCCCGAGTTGTTCATGAACGGCTTGATTCGTTTACAGCCCTAGCTAAAGGAATTAGTTGAACCTCATTGTGAATTCTGTTGCCAGTTATCAGAATCTATAGGACACCTCCTATGGGAATGTCCTTTTGCCAGAAACGTGTGGGCTATGTGTTGGGGTAAACTTCAGAAGTGTTCAAATGAGGCTCGTGAGTTCTTCAATTTATTCTAATTGCTTGTTGAGAAGATTCCACAGCTGGAGTTAGAAGTTGGGCAATGGTGTCTTGGGCAATATGGAACGCAAGGAATGAATTCTACTTTGACAGAATCCAACAGCATCCAAAAATCATCCTAGGAGCTATTGGCATATTAGAAGAGTATCAGAGACTGTGCTTTACAGAATAGAAACTAGCTCTCTTCGAGTTGGTTGAATTGCATTGTTTTTCTGTAGCTATTGATATTATATTCGTTATTTTGTTTTGTTGGTATTGTCCAACTAAATGATATTATTTCCTGCTCTGGGAGTTTGTTCCCAGTGGTACTCTTTTTATACTTACTCTACTTCAATTAAATATCTATCTTTTATCTCAAAAAAAAAAAAAAAAAACTCCATTCACCACCTTTGCTCCATTTAGTGGAACATTATTTAGTTATTTGAAGATTAGTGGCAAGTGTTAGAAGTTGGGAATAGTTTGGTTAAGTACACCGGTGGAGCTATTGATGGCTGTGCCTCAATCCCTTACCTCCAAGCAGCATGTCTTAAAGAGAAAAGGATTCGTTTTGAAGTTTCTGCTTTTGGGGTGGGTTTAGCATCTAGACGTGCATGTGTATAATAATATTGTTAAATATTAGCAACGGGATGTGTTATACTATGTTGTGTATGCTAGAGTGGATGGGGAAGAGGAAGCATAGAATAGGAACACTGTGAACACGAGGGTTACGTGGTTCAGCCTTGACGGCCTACATCCACGGAGGAATCCCTTAAGGGCTACATCTTTATTATGTATAAGAGTGTAGTACAATAACCTGTGTTACAATGAGCCATAACATGAATATATATAGGCAACTAAACCCTAGACTACTAGTACAAGCAGGACTGGGCTTGGGCCTACTACATTGGGCTAATATGTCTAATATATATCTCTAACACCCTCCCTCAAACTCAAGGCGGAAGCTTGATGAAGGCTTGAGGTTGGATAAGCATGAGAAGATCTCTTGAAGATGCCATGAATAAAGCCTTTGAAGAAACCACAATGAAGAATATGCCAATTGGCCAATTTTGGAGCTTCAAACGAAGAAATGGAGCTCAAAATTGGAATCTACGCGAAAAACTGAGCAAGATAGGCCCTGTCGGAAATTTTGACTTTTAGTCAAAGGTCAACACAAAAAAGTCAAAGTCAAAGTCAACTGGTTTAGGGTCAAAGTCAACGGATACTGGTTCGAGGTCGGTTCCGGGTTTCCGGGTCGGGTCACAGGTCGAGCAGTAGATCCGCTGACGTCATCCTATGACGTGTCGCTAACATGGACTAGGGCTGACGTGGACGTGCTTGCGTGGCTGCTGACATAAAGTGATGATGTCATATGGTGACGTCAGATGACATCAGCAGCAGAGTTCGGCGCGTGTCAAGCGCGTGTTCAGTCCACCGGCGCGTGAAGAAGATGCCAGAAATCCTAGCGGCGCGTAAGGGCGCGTGTAAGGTCGGATGAGGGCCGGAGTCTCAGGTTCTGAAGATCGGTGGTCGTGGAGGCCTTTAGGGCGGCGCGTGTACCAAGAAGACGATCTGGAAGTGAGGGATCTGAGGCGGCGCGTGAGAGACTTTCCAAAGCTATCAGCGGCGCGTGGAGGTGCGTGGCTAGCTTTTGGTTGTCCGGATTTTTGGGTTTTCCTCGCGGGAGGCCTGGGAGCACGTCTGTGGGATCGGTTTCGACAGGCGAAGGCTTGATGCACACAAATCTGATTGGGAGAGACACGAATTGCTTGGGCTTGAGGATCTAGACACAGCAGTGAGCCATGACGGCTGCGAGATGCTGTGGAGTCTAGATCCAGCAAACAAGTATGTGTGACTTCTGATGACAGTGTGCACGTGAGAATCTTCTTTGTTTGCTAGAGATGTTTGTCTGATGCCAAGAACGAAGTTTGGCTCTGATACCATGTTAAATATTAGTAACGGGATGTGTTATACCATGTTGTGTATGCTAGAGTGGATGCGGAAGAGGAAGCATAGGATAAGAACACTGTGAACACGAGGGTTACGTGGTTCAGCCTTGACGGCCTACATCCACGGAGGAATCCCTTAAGGGCTACATCTTTATTATGTATAAGAGTGTAGTACAATAACCTGTGTTACAATGAGCCATAACATGAATATATATAGGCAACTAAACCCTAGACTACTAGTACAAGCAGGACTGTGCTTGGACCTACTACATTGGGCTAATATGTCTAATATATATCTCTAACAAATATGAAGTTTGACTTCCACTGATAGAAGTTTGACTCTAGTTGTTTAGTTACTTAAGTGCTTTATAGAACAACATATGGCCTTTTTTTATTTTTTTATTTTTTTTTATTTTTTTTATAATAAAAATTTACACTGTTTTTGGTTTGAAAATTTTGGATTCCATATTTGAATACCTATGTGCATTATATCCATGTACTGCTTGTGATTTGTGAAATGAGGTGAAGAATATTAATAGAGTTTTGAGATATGAGTTTCAAGTGATGAATCTTGAGTAATGAGTTAGCCCCAATCCAAACAGCCTCTAAATGTTTCATTTTGTTATTGTTATTTATCCTTTTTACTTTTAGCTGGCATTTTCTCCTAATGAGCTTAATCCTTTTACTTTTTAGGTTCTTCCAGGGAGCCAATGAAATTAACCAAACCCCTCACACCAATACAATTGTACAAAATTGAGGACTGAACCAATTTTTAGATTTTTCTTGTTATTAGTGTGGCCATATTAGAACGGGCTTACACTGATGAATTGTTCATTAAGAGTCTATTTGGTATTAACTTTAAGTTTTAACTGCTTTTTTTTTTTAATATTTAAAAAAGGCTTTAAATTTTAATTTTTATGTACAACTTTTTCAAAATTTAATTTCTCTTGCATTTTCTCACTTTTCCAAAATAATTTAAGATACAAATATATTTTAGATAAACTGTTCTCAAAATCCTAAACATTTAACCTTAAGAGTCTTGTTTGCGTAAAACATTGGACAAAGTTTACAGGCTTGACTTGAGATGCTTTTTGGGTGGTACTGTTTGCCTCATGAACATTTTATGCAATATATATTTTTCATTGGTTTTGGACCTTTGGTCCCTCCCATGTCTCCCACCTGTTTAATTAATGGGGTTTTTCATCTGCTGCTTCTCTCATTCTTCCCATCAAATCCATGGTCTTTTGCTCAAATTTATTAATGCTAAATTCGCAATTTAAAGCAAGAATAATAAGGATTTGCTAGCCCCGTTTGGAAATCTTATTCAAGATGCCCAAGCTTTAGCCGCATCTTTCTAGCGCTGCCAATTTTCTCATGCCCGTAGAAATGGAAACTCCACGGCTCAACTACTAGCTCGCACTTTCTCAAAAAAAAAAAAAAAAAAAAAAAAAAAAAAAATCTACCAGCTCGCAAGGCTAAAGAAATGGCTGATATTGTTATTTGGTTTGGAAGTTTTCTTCCTAATGTTTCTGTTTCAGATCAGTTGTAATCTGTTTCCTCTTTCAATTGATTAATATTTACAAAGCCTTGTCAGCTTCTCAAAAAGAAAAGAAAGCTAATCTTCACATCTGTTGTGGCTCCGCTTTGAATTCCTAAATTTACATGAAAGGAAAAACAAATGTCAAAAACAGAAAAGAAAAGGCAATTTGGCATGTAATACTAAAAGCGAAACCCAAAAAAACATTTCATTATCAACCAGAAACTCATGTACCTTTAATGTGGCCAATAGACGTTGATGGAAATAACTGCCCATTATCTCATTTATGCCACATGGAAGGCAACTATGCATCATGGAAGAAGATTGGAACACTAAGTCAACTAGTCGCTAATTCGTGCGATACACGGGATAGTTAAACAAAATTGAGTTAAAAATGAAGGAAAATAAATAATTTAGTTCAAAATAAAGATTCAACTAAAAAATTGGTAAAAAATACATTTAGTTTTTACTTTTTTTGAAATTGAACCTAAAAATAAAACCGTACATATGTGAGGACAATGAAAATGATATCAAAGACATTAAATTCACAACTACATTAAATGTAAAGAACAAAGACATTTGTTTCACAACATTATATTAAATGATTAAAGCCTTTAAAATGAGTGAGGAAGAACAAACTTTTGCAGACCGAGAACAGAGAGTAATTTGGTAGAATTGTAAAGTAACTCTTTCTTTCATATGCAAAAATATCATCCAAAGTATAAATTGTCTAATGGAACCATAGAACATGAAAATATGTGCTCACTAAGATACAAATAGCTTAATTAAATTTATGACTAATCAACAACAGTATGGTGTGGAAATTGTTTACCCAAAAAAAAAAGGAGTATCTAACGATCAAACATATGATCTAACAATTCTAACCATAAAGCAACTACAACATGAGAATTTGGCTCAAAGTATTAAAACAATAACTAAATTTACAAACTGCCCTTTATATATATTTGTAGTGATGGTGTCCTTTCGGGAAAAGATGAACAAATGAAAATCAATAAACTTACTATTATCTATTGGACACTATTTTACAACTAAAATCTCATACTACTCTTAATATGATTCTTCTTTGTTTTTTTTTCCTTGAATGCTTAGGCTCTCCAAGTGCCATCAGTAGTTGGAAGAATTGGAGCTTGAGCTTCATAGCTTTGGTGATATAAAAGCTTTGATTGCTTCATTCTTCTATCAGGCACTACAACTAAAGCTCCCCCATCATAACTATCCTACCTTGCAAAACTTCACAAACAAAAGCAGAATTCCGGAATTTTCATTTCCTACTTTTGCAGCCCCCAATCAGACTAACTAATAGATAATTTGAAATTGCTATCAAACATTGACCATGATACTTGATAATAAAAAAAGGTTAGGAAGTAAGAGATCAACATATCTGATAATAGCAATCAACACTTACCAATTATAATTCACCAGCACTAATATTACAGGACACACAAAACTAATATGAAATTCATGACAATGGAAGATAAGCCAAAGACAATAGATACAGAAACCACTACTATGAACAACAGTCTTAAAGCTTCCACACTAACCAAACATTGCCACCAACAAAGTGAAGGGAAATTATCAGAATCCTTTTGGTCTAGAAATTAATTTGGAAAAAAATCATGCTCTCAAAACCTTAAGGTACCTAGAATATTAATCTCTTCAAAAATATGGAAATAACAATAAGGCACTCACCTGGAATAACTGGGTCATGTTCAACCTCTTTATTTGTACTTGTCCGCTCCAAATGCTCAAGAGCATTTGCAACTAAAAAAACCCCAACAACAATTGTAGCTTTTTCCCATTTCATATATAAATTCAGTGTGATTGGTTTGATTAGTGAAAAACACACTTGAGTACTTCCTGTTTTGCACTTCACCAAGCACCTTATTTGCATCACTCTTCCTTAAAAAGAAAAGAAAAGAAAAAAAAACAGCATGAATAACATTCTCTACTATGGGTTTCAATTACAAAATCTCATCAAGATTTACAAAATCTCGCACATTATTTCAGCTTACTTAAGCATAACTCTTAATTTCTCACAAACCAAAAACACAATAAGTAAATAAAGTAAGATCTATATTTTCTTATTACATGACATTCAAACCAACCTTAAAAATGGTTTGCAGACAACTATCTAAAAAAAAATCACCTAAAACTCCTTTCACATATTCTTAGAGATTAAAATTACACAGCAAAGGATCTCATCAATTGTTATGCTATTTCCATGTAAAGCAGAATAGATTCACAACGATGGAATTTCCCACCAAAGCAATTCATTTTTATTTCTAATTGAAGAGACAAAAACACAAACCATAATAAGAAATGAATGTGCTAAAAAAAAAAAGCAACTGGTGACAAAACATGACACTATGGTTGTGGATTTAAAATACAGCATGTGACCACAAAGTGCATTGAGCACCAGAAATATTGGACTGTAATGATGTAATTGAAGAAGCTAATCACCAAATATGTTACTGCATATTAAATTAACAACATAGTAAAGAATACAGTGTGTTTGGGGGCAGATTTAACTATAAATTTGAACCTAAAATTTAAATCTTCATCAAATTTAAATAAGTCTATAATCATTTCTATTAAAGATGAAGAATGATTGGTTGATAGCTGCTATCATAAGTGGTTTGCCAGTTGAGGAAATTACTGCAAAAGCCAAGAAGTGTGAGTTTTTTTTTTTTTTTTTTTTCAAAAATATAACGACTCTAGAACTGTGCAAAACTTCATTGTACAAAGTTAAAAGTTATATATTCTATACAAATAAAAGTTATATATTTTATTGATAGATTGAGAAATAAAACTACAATCAAGAAAATGAATAAACTTGACATCTACACTGCTTTAAAAAACAGAAAAGCAAGGTTGTGGCTTAATTTATTTGATACACTCATCATTTGCTGATCATAAAGGCAAAAAAATATTAAATTCCCATATCATTTGCATCTTAAAAAAAAAAAAAAAGATAGCTTTAGCAATGCAATTGACTGTTGAATTAATTTCTAATCTTCATTTGCTGTTTGGTTTTATTTCTAATTGAGTTTGAGATATAGATGAGACTTAAAGAGTCCATATTTGTATTAATTTTCCTGGGCTTCTCTCTCTCTCTCTCTCTCTCTCTCTCTCTCTCTCTCTCTCTCTCTCTCTCTCTCTCTCTCTCTCTCTCTCTCTCTCTCTCTCAATTAATCAATTATATCTCTGTCAAAGATCCAAACTCTCAGACCAATAATAAAGATTCAATTTTGAATGTGTGTTTGTCTTTCTTATAATCTCAGAAACTGAGTCGTGTGTTCAGAATCAAGCAGCAAACCATTACTACCAATCCATATAACAAAATGTAATAAGGGAAACAAAAATCATCAAGCAAAAGAATGGAGAGATACCTCAACCGAAGCAGGCGCGTTCTGTGAAGAGAGGAAGACAGGAAGGAATGAACTCAGATACACTATGAGAAAGAGAAAGGCTCTTATTTGATCCAAAGAGTTTGCGGTTATTGTGGGTGGTGGTGCTGCTGCTACCTGCTGAGTTGTGGTGGTTGTGGGTGAAACGGGAAAGGAGAAGGGGATTAGGAGAAATACGGTCTGAGGAAGGAGAAATAGTTTTAGAAAAGTTTTATGTTGCGTGAAAAGTTTTTTTTTAAAATTTTTTTTATGTGTTAATGTTTTTTTTTAAATTTTTTAATTTTTGTAAATACTGTGCTAATGTGGAAAATTGTAGGAGTTTCAAAAGTTTCGGTTTTATATATGTATATATATATATATATATTTATAGATTAGGCCAGTAGTATAATTTAGTCACTTTAGTAACTTAGTCTTTTAGGATTTCTCAGTTTCTCTAGTTGTTAACTTGTGCATTTTTTAAAAGTCCTATTATTATGTGTTTCTGGACCCGAAACCCAGTCTATGTAGTTAAATTGCACTTTGAGCTAGTGTAAGTATATTGAAATCCATCTCAAAATAACTGCAACAAATGTTAGTCCATCTCAATATAACAACAACAAATCTTAATCCATCTCAAGTAATCTAAAAAAGATAATTAAAAGGTTAAAATTAACTTTTGATTAAATAGCTATGTTTGTGAAAGGTAAGAGTTTGATGTTGGACAAAGTTAGAGTCTTCGAGGATAGTATGGCTAAAGGCCAATGGGGGACCAAATAAGGATGTGTTGGAGTTCAAGGTCACACACCCAATCCTCAATTGGGTTTGGAAGCAAATTTGACTGTGCCGGGGATAACAACAAAGATGAAGCTCAAAAATCCCTAGCTATATCCATGCCCAATCTAAGCTTGTGACACCAATTCACAAGAGAGAGAGAGTGAGAGATAATTAGTGGCCAAACATGAGTTTTGGCCATGGTCAGAGAGAGAGAGAGAGAGAGAGAGAGAGAGAGAGAGAGAGAGAGAGAGAGAGAGAGAGAGAGAGAGAGAGAGAGAGAGAGAGAGAGAGAGAGAGAGAGAGAGGCTTTTTTTTTTTTTTTTTTAATTTAAAAAAAATAATTCAATATTTTTTTTTAACAAACATTATTGAGAGGTTTGAATTGAATAAACTCCAAAATTAGAGGATTGAAATTGAATGAAAGTGAAGTTATAAGACTAAATTGAATTTTAGACAAATTAGAGGGTGTAATTTGTAACTTAACCAATTTTAAATTGAAATTTATTTCATGTAGGCAAGTTTGTTTCTATTTATTTATTTCTTTTTTTCCAACGCATTCACTTAGTCTGTACTTTCCTTTTATCATTTATTTTTCCCCCCTCACCTTAGCTGTCACTATCCATGATCCAGGATCCTTCAATTTTTTCATATTATATGCTCACTCTAAAGTCAGTCCTCCTTCGTGGTTCAATTTTGTTCACCTTACAAATAAAAAAAAAAAAAAAAAAAAAAATTGTTCACCTTAGTTCATTTAGCAACCTTTTAGTCTCTGAACTGAAGTCAGTCTTCTCAAACTTTTTTTATTATCAACCTTTAGGGATGTCTTCATTTTTTTATCGACCATCGCATGGATTCATATCATCTCTACCATCACAACAGCGGAGAAGCTCATTACCTTCTCCACTTCCCCATGACACACGGCTTCAAATCTTTGCATTTGTGATACCTTTATTTGTCTCATTTATACCATTGAAGTATCTTAATACCGATTTTAATCCTCATGCTACTCACCCAAGAACCATGAGGGCTTTCATTTACATCTCAATTGTCTTCTGCGTGTCTTCCATAGCTGAAGCCAAGTTCAACCGTGCAGTCGATAATATATATGTGCTTGTTTTTCGTCACATCAGCGAATTCGCAGCCATACTTGCTGTGATGTTGCTAGCATCTATAGGTTTTCCAGCTCCACTTACATGGTTCGATTATATTGCTCTCGTGTTCATACTGATGTGTTCTTTTCTCAGCTTACTTGCTTGGTTAAGAAGATGGCTTTATGAGAAAACAAGGAAAGCAGTGCAGTTTGCACTAGAATGTTTATGTGGACTCATGATGGGAATCTCAGTGAGGTATCATCGCCTTCTGCACCATGATTGTTCAACCTTGTTGCCTATCACTTCTACTAGTATATCAAGGGTACGAACTCCGTGATGCTATTTCAATTTCATGTTAAAAAATCATTGTTCTAATAAAGGTTTCAGATAAAAGGTTATTTACACATTTGTGAAGACCTTTTTTGGGACGTTGATTTGAGCCATTCACTACAAATCAAGCTTTCACTAATCCCCCCTCTCTCATCTCTGAGTTTGCACGTTCTTCTTCTCTGATTCTCTCTAGCCGAACCAAATTGTTTCATAGTTTTTTAGAAAAAGAAGGAAAAAAAAAAAGAAAAGAAAAAGAAGCTTCATATATAGCTATGAGTATTCCATATGATTTTGCGCAGAATCCTTGTAAAATCTTAGATTGTAATTTATTCAACGTAAGCGAGTTTGTTTCTATTTATTTACCATTCCTTTTGTCTAGTATATTCACTTGGTTTCTAATTAATTTTGTGTTATGTTATGATGATTGATGATGAGTATGGTTCATTATCTGTTACATTATACGTATTCTAAATCAATGAAAGTGTGACTTATAAAAAAAAAAAAAAAAAAAAAAAAATCAATGAAAGCGAGCTTATATTTTCTTCGTAAATATGGTAATATGCTCTTTCACCTACTCTGTATACTTTGTTTTTCATTATGTGCCCTATTTTGGGCCGAAGGTTCTGTTTGGTTGGAGGCAAGGGTGTCAATGTTTGATACGACATGAATACAACACGGGTTTTTATGGGTTGGGGTTGGGGCTTCACAGGTTCTGATTATAAACAGGTCGATTTTAAAGAGATATATTAAAAAAACGTGTCATAAGAGGGTCAACTTACGTGACCCGTAATTGACACGTTTGACATGTCAATTTACTCGTGTATTTAATACAACCCGTTTAAATCGTATATCAAATAAATATTCATTTTATGTTAAATTTGTCAAATACCTTTTACATCAAACTTATATTTTAAATTTAAAAAGAAAAGAGAATAATTACAAAAAGTGATATTATTGTAAGTTGAAACTTTACAAACCCTAAAGAATCTATGGATGATACTCATAATCATAGTCATGATCAGTCTATTGGTTGCTCCAACTCTTTCAATATATATATATATATATATATATATATTGATAAAAAACATAAACTTCATTAAACACAAACATAAAATGAGAATACATCATGAAGAAGAGCTTGTTCAAGAAAACAAGAACTCTCTTCAATATTGATACTTAGTATTTGGTGAATTCTGTGGATATAATAATTTTGTTGAACTATGTTATTTGGTTTGGATTGAAGTGTATGCATATTTTTTGGGATGTAAATAACTTATTTCTAGGTGGATGGTATCATGGTACTACATCATGGATTTAATATTTATTAAGTATGATGATGTTATTTTGAATTTTTAACGATGTGTTTTAAGTATTTGATGTTATTATTAACTTTCAAATTGTATCCTTAATAGGTATTTTTATATTATAAGTTTGTTTGTATTAAATTTGTTGTTTATTAAATATATAACAATATTTATTAGGTGCTTTTTTTGAAGTGAGTTAAATGGATTGAATTTGTGTCAACCTAGCTTGTTTAATATTAGATAGGTTGAAATGGGTCCTGTTATATTTGTGTCACTCAAACACAACTCGTTTTTTAAGCGTGTCAAGTGGGTCATGTTGTATCAATTTGTTTCATTAATAGGTTGTATTTGGGTTAAAAGGTCATAACACGATTATTAAATAAGTCGAGTTTGGGTTAGCTATTTAACTGAATACCCTTACATCGACATGATATGCTAATCCAAATTGATATCCCTAGTTGGAGGGGTGGAAAAGTGGGAGGATAGAAAATGGAAAATGATTAATAGAAAAGTGGGAGGATATGAAAGATTTAGTTTTTTCTTATATGTGTTTGGTTGGGAGGATGGAAAAGTCAGGAGATGGAAAACTCAGTTGTTTGATTGAGAAGAAAAATAAGAGACTTAAAATGAAGTTGGTATAAATTTACAATTACGTCCTTATTAAATAAAACAAAAGACAACACATATTTTTATTAGAAAATTGTATATGGACACTTCAATTTTTTATTTTTAATTTTTAAAAATTATAGGCCAAAAAGATCTAAAACAGATTAAAAGGAAAAAGAAAAAAGAATGAGAATGAAAGAAACATATAAAACCAAAAAGGAGAAAAGGACAAAAAGGGAGATAAGCACCCCCAAAAAGTCGTTGAAAAATGACAATTTAGTCCAAAACACACGTTCCCCTTTTCTCCCTCATTTTCTCCCCAATTGGGGGAGAGTACAAGTTTTTGTGGGCCCAAAGATAAAATAGCCGCCCCAACATTTTTCTCTCTCCCTCCCTCTTCCAACCAAGCAACTCTTCCACCCATTTTCTCTCATATTTTCCACTCCTTTTTTCATTCTCCTCAAAATCTTCCCAACCAAACATATCCTATTAATAGTAATGACAATGGATAATTATAGCTGGTATGGTCTTATTCCTTATTTCATTTTTTTTCTTTATTGCTTTGGCTTGTTCAATTTTTGATTTGTTTAGTTTGTAATTTCTATTTTGTTGACTTGATGTAAATGTAATGGATATTAGAATGTGAGCTTCGAAGTATAATGCATTTGGGATTTTTTTTTTCCAAAGAAAAATTTGTTGATATGCCAAGTTCATTTTGAAAAACTAGAAATATAAATTTGGGCCCTAAGATGTTTGGTCCAAATGTATGAATATGATAGCCAGCTATTATGTGAAGACAGTGGAAGTTTTAGGAATTTTTTATAGAGTGGTTATTAAGAAATTTAAATTAAACAAAATTTAATAAAAAAAAGAAATTGAATATATTGAGTTATTGAAACACACACACACAAATACATGAAATTTTACAATTTCCTTCTACGAGTTTTCATATTTTGAAATTGTTTCATGATAGTTATTATTAGTTGTCATTATCTATTGTCAATGTAAGTGTAATCATTTTATTCTGTTAAGTTTGTATAATATTTTTGTTTTTATGCAATTGTGGTTATATATTTGTCATTGTTTTTATAAAAATATTTTAAACTAAATGACAAAACTCAACTCCACTTGCACTATATAATTATTAACCCACATAATTACACTCATCCATATATAAATAATACACTAGGTTGTTGTTTGATTGTGGGATAAGCTGATATGTGACCAGGGTGTAAGATTTAAAAACAGTTGTGAAAAATATTTTATGAGTAAATTAAATTAGTAAATTAACTTGAACAGTTGAACCCAACTCATAAATAATTTTTTGTTTCAAGTAAGGGGGTTCATTAGTATATGTGCAGCCGCCCCTGTGTGATGATAACTCATGTTACAAATCTTCTGCTTATTAGAAAACCTTTATGTATTGTTGGTTTTAGATAGATCCACATTCATGTTTTTATTTTTATTTTTATTTTTTTTATGATGAGAATCTATTCGTGAAGAACTTTTTATTTCTGAGGGAATATTTATGAAGAACTTGTTTTTCAATGTTGACATGAAATTTCAAATTTCAACGTCTTTTTTTTTTAATAAATATTCTTTGTGGATTCCTATGCAGTCGTAAATTAATAGATAAATTAACGTATTAAGAATTTAGCCAGAGAAGAGGAGGCAAACTTTGCCTAAATGATTAATTTCCTTTTTTGCATATAAAGATTTTTGTCGTTGAATAAGAAATTTGAGGTTCAATCATCATCTACACAAAAAAATCAACTAACGTCTTGATTTGATAATAAAATGCAATTATTAGAAACGAACCCCATATATTAAAATTATCTTTAAGAAAATAAATAAGTTAAATATTGGACGTAGCAAAATACGGAGGTGCAGTTTTCCACTAAATTCGGTTTGACGGTAAGATAAGTTACCCTAAAATAAAAACTGTATCCTCCAACTTTATTTAGTTTTCTTTTTAAGTGTAACAATCAATGGGGTTAAGCAACATGATAAAATGAGTTGTGTATTGACTTTACGTACATTTGTTTGACATTATTATACACCTTATAAAGCAACATGCTCAGCTCAGAACCATATTAGGTATAAGAAAACAAATGAAGGTTATTACCATCATAATTATAATGACAAATTATGTGAATTATATATAAGTTTAAAAAATGAACTTAAACATACATTGTAAATCTAGTAAAAGGAAATTTTAGCTAAGAGTCTTGTAATTTAATTGGCATCTCTTTATGCATAAATTGTTTAGGGGTTTAGGAGAGAAATTGTTTGAATTGTGATGTAAGCAACATGTTGTAACTATCTAAAACCAAAAAAAAAAAAAAAAAAAAAAAAAAAAGACTTGAAAATATTTCCTTAAATGATTCTCGAGCTATCACTATTGGATTACACTTGAATCTTAAAAATGTTTCTATAGTTACAAGAACAATTGGGCTTAATCTGTTAATTGGCTTAAAATTGACATATTAGAGCATTCTCATTAAAGATGCTAAAAGTGGTATGTGCTAAATTTTAGCACCAATACACAAAAAAATCACTCTATCGAACATTTCAAATCTCAAAAATTTTGAGATACAACTACAGTGAGATTGAATCAATACAAGCTCACTGTAGCAGAAATCTTAAACCAAAAACTATTTTTTTATTCCCAACGATAACTGCGTGTATTTCTTTTTTATTTTTCCCTTCTTTCTTTTCTCTCCTCTCTCACTTTCCTCTTCTCTCTTTCCCATAACTTCTGTTTCTCTCAGGTTCACGGTTTGAGCTCCTCCCCTCCAAGGTTCGTCAGTTAGGAACTTCAAAGCCCAAACGCATTTGAAGTGTTGCCACCGATATGGAGGTAGAGCTTGATGGCGGGGTGATTTGATTTTGTGGGTTGTGGATTTGTGATTTAGAATTGTGATTGGTGTGGGTCTGATTGCGGGTTTGTGATTTCGGATTCTGATCGGCGTGGGTCAGGGTTATGGGTTTGTGATTTTGGATTGTGATTGACATGGATCTCTGGGTTGTGAGTCGAATATGGTGGCAGCAGGATGGTGGGTTATGGGTCTGGGTCGTAGTGAGTCGTGGTGTAGTGGATCAGCATGATGGGTTTGCTTTTGTGGAGGTTTGCCATGGTGGGTTTGTGTGTGTGTGTGTTGCTTGGTGTTTGCTTGCCGGCGTGATGTGTTTGCTTCTCTGTCTTTCTTCTTTCTTCTCACCGATCTGGGTTTTGTGATTGTCTTCTTTCTTCTCGCCAATTTGGGTTTTGTGATTGTGATGGTGATTGTTTTATAATTTGGAAGAGGAAGGTAGTGGCTGGGCCATTTTTTTTTTTTTTTTTTTTTTTTTTTTTTTTTTTTTTCATGTGGTGGATTTTGGTTGCCACAGTGGAGGTTGATGCTGGTAGTGCTGTGGTGGAGGTCACTGTGACCGTTGCTATTGGATATTGTGGAGGTCGTTTTTATATTATTTTAAAGTATTATATGTATTATTTTAAATGAAGTGGTAAAAAACTAGAATTTTTGATGTATGGTGTATTGTAAAATGAAGTGTTAAAATCAATAAAGTAAGTTTTTAAGATGGTAAATGCTAAATTTTTTAGAAGTCTTGACGGGAATGCTCTTACAAGAAGAATAATGTTACAGTCACAAACTATTTTATAACATTTTTACAAACAGTTGATGTGTCCAATTTCTTAAAATTGACATATTACAAGAAGAGTAATGTTACAGTTACAAACTATTTTACAATATTTTTACAAACAGTTGATGTATCCAACTTCTTATTGGTTTTCATCTAAGCCTACCATTAACATCATTTTTTCATTTACCAATAACCATTTACCACATCAGCAGTTTGTAAAATTTTTTGAAAAAAAATTTGAATTTCTAGCATTATTCTTACAAGAAAGTCTTGAAAATATTTCCTTAAATGATTCTTGACCTATCTCTATTGGAGTACAATTAAACCTTAAAAATGTTTCCAAAATTTCATTAACAATTCTGCTTAACCTATTAACTAGCTTAATTAACTTAAAATTGACATAAGTTGTAAAATTCGGGATCTCCCAAGTCTCAACCATCAATCTGTAGTCCACATATTATCATCAATACATAATTTCTTTCAAATATGGGAATCTCTGGATCTACATTTATTTTCAACTTTCTGAAGCATTTTGTCATTTATGCCCTTCCTGATGCTTAGATAGTTATACGAAATTGTACATCACAAAAAGGGCTAATAAGTAATAAAGACACTTGCAATCCCATAGAAAGACATCAAATAAAAAATAAAATCATCCCACGAGTATTCTGGAGCGTAATTAGGACCCTTTATTAATGGGTTGGGCTTGTGTCTAGTGGCCAGTTCCACTAGACACGTTGAGATGCGGACACCCTGAGATGCAAACACACGTTTGTATTTTAGCGTGCCTAGCGGAACTGGCCGTTGTGTTCCATTGGACACAAGTCTCACTCTTATCATTAAGTAGCTGTTCCATGTTCTAGAACACAAGTAGTCCAAAAATGTAGACAATATGCACACAATTTCAGCATGATTAGGGGTAGGTAGCAATGATTAAGCTTTCTTCCTTTGAGAGCCTTGATATCATCTTGGTCAACAAATTGGAATCACATAAAGAGAAATTTGCTGATGGGTTTTTTTCCAATGGGATAATGAAGAGAATAAATAGTAACTGCCATAATATTTAGAGCCCAATTATCTGGTGCTCTTAAGGTATTTGCTAATGAATCATTTTAGAAAAGTTTTGATATTACTTTTATAAGAAATATAAAAAACTATTTAAAAAAAATTTATTTTTCTTTTTCTCATAATTTTTTTTCTAAAAATATCTCTTAAACCAATATCCTTAGAGCATTATTAACTTTTTTCCATTATCAATCTAAATTTGGAAGGATCCTACTTCAAGAATCTGAATTTTGCATAGACAGCTAGAGAGTGAGTGAGAGAGATTACATCATTACAATCTTTAAAAGAAATCCTACTTTTAGAATCTCCATTTTGCATCAAATCAAAGAAGAGGGGGCATTCACCTATAGGAAAATCCCGTCTTTAGCTATTTTTAAATGTGGCCCATCTCTTTGAAAAATGATGCTTAAATTCAACCACAGTCAAAAGTGCTTCACAAACATGGACGCACAGTCGCACTGCCATCCTTTTTTAAGTTAGATTGACAACCCTTGTACCTTTTGATCCCACCACAATGTAAAAAGGGCTTCACACTGCAAAATTCTGAGCATCAACATTGGTGGTGGTAAAAATTTAGTAATTTGACACCACAAAAAACTATTTTATCTATTTTATCACCTTATTTTACAAAAAAACCAGAATCAGTGGTTTT
This sequence comes from Quercus wislizeni, assembly GCA_023055345.1. Taxonomy (NCBI): domain Eukaryota; kingdom Viridiplantae; phylum Streptophyta; class Magnoliopsida; order Fagales; family Fagaceae; genus Quercus; species Quercus wislizeni. Next base: position 36,621,049 of record JALGQJ010000005.1, on the reverse strand, counting down.
ATTTTAGCATTCAACACAATAAGATAATATAAACAAAAAACAGAGCTACAGTGGAGAATAAGAAGAGACAAGAGGTGTGCAATAGGAAAATAAGAGAGGAAGAGAAAAAAAATCATTTAATAATTTGAGCTACAGTGGAGGACCTAATATAAATTTTTTTTTTTTTGGTTTAACATCTGAGCTACATGCAGTGCATACACAAAGATGGTTGTGTACTATAACTTAACAACCAAAAATTTTGGCTTTTCCTCCACTGACGCAGGAGCATTTTGTTATATTTGGTTGGTAAATTTAGCATTTTAGCAATTTGTCTCCACTAATATGAATGTTCTTACACATTTCCAAACTCATTATCTAAATAGGGTTAATTACTTGACTAACCTTTGACACCATCTTCGGTAATTATATGATCCACGTATGAAATAAAAGGGATGATCCAGGCCTCTCTCTCTCTCTCTCTCTCTCTCTATATATATATATATATATATAAGATGGGTTCAAGTTTTTTATTATTTATTATTATAGACTTTTAATTTATGACGTTCACTTCTTATAATTGTGCTATTTATCATCAAATCAAGACATCAATTAGTTTTTAGTGTAGGCAAACTCTAAATTTCTTATTCAACGATCTTCTCGTCAATTTTCATACTTGAGCTAGGCACTAGCTACAAGGCGACCAACCGATGCTCAAAGACTTTACTAGTTGAAATGGTTTCAAGTTACACTTAGTGTAACTTTATAAAAGTTATGCTTATAATAGTTGAGGGAAAGTGGGTGAAAATTTGTATCCAAATTGTAATTTTGGACCCATTTGATCCACTAGATTTTTTTTCTTTTTAAAATTTATATTGTAAAGAAAATTTCTTTAGAGACTTGTAGGAAAAAATTACCAAAAGAGTTATGGGGTGGAAAGAAAACATCTCAAAGGTAGGAAGGGAAATTCTAGTAAAAACGGTGGTTCAGGCCATACCTACCTACCTACTCTACGGGTATTTTTAAAATTCCTAAGGCTTTATGTGACACAATGAATTCTACTTTGGCAAAGTACTGGTGGGGGAAAACAAAAGATGAGAGGAAAATTCATGGGATTAACTGGAATAAGTTATATACTCCAAAGAAAAATGGTGGTATGGGTTTTTGTGTGATATCCAAGTGTTCAATTTAGCGTTATTAGCTAAACAAGCGTGGCGTTTAACTCACAACACCCACCCACTATTCTATAGAGTATACAAGTCCAGGTATTTCCTTATGTGTTCATTTATGGATGCATTGATAATAATCCTCCATTTGTGTGGTGGAGTTTGTTGGCAGCAAGGGATATCATTAAAAAAGGCTCATAGTGAAGGGTAGGAGATGGGAGAACAATTGAAGTATCAACCCAAAAATGGTTGTCCCACAGGGGCGGCCCAACATAATTTGGGACCTAAGGCGAAAAATTTATACGTGGTCTTTAATATATAAATATTAATTAAACAAAATTATTTAATACTAATCAAATTAAGGTTAATTTGATACGTTAAATACATAAATAATATCAACTAGACTAATGTTAATTTCATATAGAGAATTGAATATCATAGTTGAACTATAAATATTATTAAAAAGAAATAAAAATATATTGCGATTCAAAAAGATACTTTATTTTGGATATAAGACGATGCATAGTTAAATAAAGTTGTAATCTAATTTTTAATTTTATATTTTGATTTTAAGAGAGAGAGAGAGATAGATATTATTTGGTGTGTGGCTTTGTAGGATGTTAGTTTACAAAAATCAAAGTTTCAAACTATTTGGGGATATTAATCTATAATTGGTGATTTAACACATTTGCAACATCATTTTGAAATATTGTAGGGTTTCAATTGAGTTTAGGTTCTATTGGTCTTGTACTTTGAGAGTCTTAATAGAAATGAAAAAAAAAGTTGCTAATTAAAAGCACTATAAAATGTTCAAAATATAATGTAATATTGTCTCCCATTGATGAACTTCATCAATTTAACTCATGAATGTTTATCACTTTTTTGTGATTAATAACATAGCAATTTGTAAGTCAATAGTAAAATTTGTACATCACTAATAAAAAAAATATATAACTTTTAAAAAATGTATATAATTTTATAAAAATTTGAGCATTTAACTATGAAAAATGCGGCCTTTTTTCCCAAGGGAAATTTTGTTTTTTGGTGGGGCCTTAGGCCTAGGCCTAACTTGCCTAGGCCTTGAGCCGGCCCTGTTGTCCTATAAGCCAATCTTTCCAGGAGATACTCGGCCTATTATGTATGTCAGGGATCTGATTGATACTTGCACTATGCAGTGGGATAGGAAAATTTTTTTTTGACTTGTTTGCTCACAGGACTCGGATGGAAATACTTGCAATGCATCTATTGAGAACTTTAGAGCATGACACCTTGAATTACATCTATTGAGAACTTCAGAGCATGACACCTTGAATTGGACTGAAAATACTAATAATGTCTTCACTGTGAAATCAGCATATCGGGTGGTGCTGAGGATGAAGGAACGATCCAGAATTGAGCACTCAACTGCTAGGCAAGATCGGCATCACTGGGAACAAATCTGGACTTTGAATGTCCCACCAAAGGTTAGAAATTTCTTACGGCGTGCTTGTTCCAATATACTGCCTACCAGGGAGAATCTTTCTCGGCTAAAGGTATCAGTTGAACCTCATTGTGAATTCTGTTGCCAGTTATCAGAATCTGTAGGACACCTCCTATGGGAATGTCCTTTTGCCAGAAACGTGTGGGCTATGTGTTGGGGTAAACTTCAGAAGTGTTCAAATGAGGCTCGTGAGTTCTTCAATTTATTCAAATTGCTTGTTGAGAAGCTTCCACAGCTGGAGTTAGAAGCTGGGCAATGATGTCTTGGGCAATATGGAAAGCAAGGAATGAATCCTACTTCGACAGAATCCAACAGCATCCAAAAATCATCCTAGAAGGGGCTATTGACATTTTAGAAGAGTATCAGGGACTATGTGCTTTACAGAATAGAAACTAGCTCTCTTCGAGTTGGTTGAATTGCATTGTTTTTCTGTAGCTGTTGATATTGTATTCGTTGTTTTGTTTTGTTGGTATATTGTCCAGCTAAATGATATTATTTCCTGCTCTGGGAGTTTGTTCCCAGTGGTACTCTTGTTATACTCACTCTACCTGGTGGAGCTATTGATGGCTGTGCCTCAATCCCTTACCTCCAAGCAGCATGTCTTAAAGAGAGAAGGATTCGTTTGGAAGTTTCTGCTTTTGGGGTGGGTTTATCATCTAGACGTGCATGTGTATAATAATATGAAGTTTGACTTCCACTTATAGAAGTTTGACTCTAGATGTTTAGTTAAGTGCTTTATAGAACAACATATGGCTTTTTTTTTTTTAATTCAAAATTTACACTGTTTTTGGTTTGATCATTCTGGATTCCATATTTGAATACCTATGTGCATTATATCCAAGTACTGCTTGTGATTTGTGAAAGAAGGTGAAGGATATTTTGTTTCGACTTTGTGAACATTTACTAATTGTTCAATATTTAAGATAAATATATATAATTTCACTTTTTATTTATTTTTTTAAAGATAAATAAATAAAAAGTGAAATTATATATATATGTTTTTTTTTTTTTTTTCCTGAAAGCCTATTTGTAATTTTTAGGTTTTTTTTTTTTTTTTTTTTTTTTTTTTTTTTTTTTTTTTTTTTTTTTTTTTTTTTTTTTTCAGCTGGAATAAAGAAGAGTTTGCTACCACTAAGAAGAACGTTGGTACATTAAAGCAAGCTATATGTGTGAACTGGGAATACATTTTGAGATAAGATCTACTCTCATTGAATATTTCAATTCTTTCCATTTTTATTTGAATATAAGAAATATGACATTTAAAAATTAAATAAATACCACTTGTTGCTTACGAGAGGGAAAATGAGGATTCAGTTGCAGGAAATAATTTCCTATAAGTTTTTAAGGTGTAGTGGGATTTTTTTGGCTGAATAGGTGGAGCGAGATTTCTGAATGTTAATTATTGTTACAATAGCAGATTGCCATTCAATTGGTATCCTTGAGGCCTACTAGAACTATTCTTTTATTGCTTGATATTATGACTGGCAACCAGGATTTTTGTGACATAGGCTGCTTGCAGTTGAATGGATAAATGCTTCATTTTGTTAATGTTATTTATCCTTTTTACTTTTAGCTGGCCTTTCCTCCTAATGAGCTTAATCCTTTTACTTTTCAGGTTCTTCCAGGGAGCCAATGAAAGTAACCAAACCCCTCACACCAATACAATTATACAAAATTGAGGACTGAACCAATTTTTAGATTTTCTTGTCAGTAGTGTAGCCATATTAGAATGGGCCCACACCGATGAATGGTTTATAAAGAGTGTATTTGGTATTAGCTTTAAGTTTTAGTTTTAATGTACAGTTTTTTCAAAATTTACATTTTCTTCAATTTTTTCCCTTTTTCAAAAAATTTTAAGGTGCAATTGTGCAAGTATACTTTAGTGGGTTTGGTTTACCTTCAGTACTTTTTTAACTGGAAGTCTCATTTTATTTTAAATACACAATGACAAGTAGTAATGAGTTTTAATATCTACATTTTATTTACTTAGTAGGTGATGTGACAATTTTTCAGTAAAACAAAAAAATATTATAGTTAAAAAAGTACTGAAGGTAAGCCAAACTCAACTTTAGCACACTTTCAGTAAAAAGTTAGATAAGTTGTTCCCAAACATTAACATTTAACCTGAAGAGTCTCGTTTGCATAAAACATTGGACAATGTTTACAGGCTTGACTTGAGATGCTTTTTTGGGTGGTTCTATTTGCCTCATGAACCTTTTATGCAAAAATATATATTTTTCATTGGTTTTGGACCTTTGGTCCTTCCCACTCCCCCACCAGTTTAATTAATAGGGTTTTTCATCTACTGCTTCTCTCATTCTTCCCATCAAATCCATGGTCTTTTGCTCAAACTTATTAATGCTAAATTCCCAATTTAAAACAAGAATAATGAGGATTTGCTAGCCCGTTTGGAATTCTTATTCAAGATGCCCAAGTTTTAGCCACATCTTTCTAGCGCTGCCAATTTTCTCATGTCCATAGTGCTGAGAATAGTTCCAGAAGAAATAGTTTCAAAGATCAACAGAGCTTGTCCAACGGCTAGTTTCCAACGGCTAACTCAGAAAGACAAAACGATGTTGTTCTACCCACATGAAGACTTGTGAATACATATTTAATGAAATGCTGCGTTTTACACTTACTGAAACGCTGCATTTATGTATTTGTTAATATTCATATGATGCGCTGCGTTTTGGTTTGTTATTGTTGAGTCTGTTAGGCAACCTGTTAGGCAGTTGTTAGTAGTTGATTAAGCTCCTAAACTCTCTCCGCATTTTACGGATCAATCCCGTAAATTCAGGGATCTCTGATAAGGCCATAGCTGATCTTTGTGTATATATATATATATATATATATATATATATACTGTACTTCATTGTAATGAATAGTTAAGAAAATCATTTCTTTTTCATCAAAATTTTCTTCTTCTCTCATTCCCAAATTGCTCTCTCTCTTTTCTCTTTGAGTTGGTAGCTTCTTTCTCATTACAGTGTGAACTCCATTGGTACAACTTATAAAGCTTAGGTTGAATCTTTTCATGGTATCAGAGCAGCCACAATCTCAAGGTCCAACAATGGCATAAACTAATTCAACTTCTACTTCCTCTACCGTGCCTTCAACCTCCACCACCATGCCTTCAACCTCTTCATCCATCAATCTCACAAATCAACCTCTACTGTTGCTGTCAAACATGTCAAACATGATGACAGTCAAACTCGATCCTTCCAATTATATTGTTTGGAAGTATCAAATTTCCATGGTGTTGGAAACATATTCTATGTTTGAACTTCTTGATGAAGTTCCTCTTATTCCTGAGAAATTTCTCAAGGATCTTGCTGGAGCTGTTACTTCTGTGCTTAATCCAGATTATCTCATCTGGAAATCAAAGGAAAAAGCATTATTGACCTTCATCAGCTCTACCCTAACTCCTTCAGTTTTGGCTATCACTGTTGGTTGTTCATTTGCACAAGAAGTATGGAAGGTTCTTGAACACAGATTTTCTTCAATTTCACATTCTCATGTGATGAATCTCAAAGGTGAACTGCATAATGTGAAGAAAGGATCTGATTCTGTAGACTCATATCTGCAGAAGATTAAGGTGATCAAAGACAAACTAATAGCAGTAGGTGTTCTTTTGGATGATGAAGAACTACTTCATGTAGCAATCAAAGGCCTCCCAAAGGAATTTAGTGTATTCAGGTCTGCAATCAGAACCAGAAGCACAAAAATATGCTTTGATGAACTAGCTACTCTGTTAAATGTAGAGGAAGAATCCTTGAATGAAGGTATGGAGTTCAAAGACTCCACTTTTGCAATGGCAGTCAACTCCACACCAAGATTTAACAACACTGGTGGTAACTTTCATACCTACAATCAGTCAAATAATATCAATAGAGGCAAAGGAAGAGGCCACAATACCGGAGGCCGAGGTAGAGGTCCAGGTCCATCTTCAAGTCAGTTTAATCAATTTTTCTCACAATCTCAAGGTCCTAATGCTAGAGCAGAAAGGCCAGTCTGTCAAATATGTGGAAAGGCAGGTCATACAGCCATTGACTGCTACCACAGGATGGACTATGCCTATCAAGGCAAGCATCCACCTACAAAGTTAGTAGCTATGGTCACTTCATCCAACCATCTGTTAACTCAGGAGCAACCTTGGCTAGTAGACAGTGCAGCCACGGATCATGTCACAGCTAGCCTGAACCAACTAAGTTTTCCTAAACCTTACCCTGACCAAGAACAACTCATAGTTGGGAATGGACAAAATCTACCTATCACTCATATAGGTAACTCACTAATTCCCTCTTCCAATTCTGCTATTCAGCTTAAAAATGTGTTAAGAGTTCCTTCTATTGCTTCTAACCTTGCATTTGTCCATAAAATTTGCTATGATAATAATTGTAGTTGTTACTTTGATGCAAACACATTGTTAATTCAGGCCTTGGCCACGAGAACAATCCTTTACAAGGGCAAGAATGAAGGTGGTGTTTACCCCATCTATCCTCACAAAGCTACTAAGTTTCTTCTTCCCCAAAAAGTTTGTAATTCAGACAAGTTGTCTCAGTCTCACTGTCACTTGTGGCACAGCAGGCTTGGTCACCCTAATTCTCAAATTCTTAGACATGTTTTGCATAATAATGGAATGTCTTCTCCTAATAGTGTTAATCTTGTAAATTCTTGCATTCATTGTCTTCATGGCAAGATGCACAAACTTCCATTTCCTAGTTCTAGGTTTGTAGCTACTTCTCCATTTGAGCTTGTACATACAGATTTATGGGGTCCTGCACCTCTTGATTCAATAAATGGCTACAAGTATTATATCATCTTTGTTGATCATTTCACTCATTTTACATGGATGTACTTGCTCACAAATAAATCAGAGGTTTACTCTAAATCTGTCATGTTTCATGCAATGATTAAAACACAATTTTCTTCCACCATTAAGACTCTTAGATTAGATGGGGGTGGGGAGTTTACTTCCAAGTCTTTTGAGTCCTTTTTGTCTTCTAATGGAATACAACACTAGATTTCTTGTCCCTATACTCCCCAACAAAATGGTTTAGTTGAAAGAAAACATAGACACCTAATTGAAACCACAATCACTTTACTTTCGCAAGCCTTTATCCCTTCCACATACTGGTCCTTTGCTGTTCAATCTGCCTTGACACTCATCAATCTACTTCCAATAGCCACCTTAGATTTCATGTCACCTCGGTTTAAACTCTATGGTCATAATCCAGATATTTTTTCTCTAAAAGTTTTTGGCTGTGCCTGTTATCCTTACCTCCGACCATACAGTCACCACAAACTTAATCATAGAACAGCAGAATGCATCTTCTTAGGCTATTCCAATGTTTCTAAGGGTTACTTTTGCGTTGACTTACTCACTCACAAGTTGTATACCTGCAGGCATGTGTTATTCAATGAGCACAAGTTTCCTTTTCCCTCATTCTGTCACACCTTCCCACCCACCTTATTCAGGCTTATGGCTGTCTAATCTCCTATACCTTCACTCCTCAAATCAGCCTTCTATCCTAGGTCCCTATACCTCTAATTCTTCTTCTTTTCCCACGCATGTCTCTACTCCTGCTTCATCTTTCTCTAGTCCTAGTTTAATTCCTACTCCTAGTTCCTCATCTCAATCTCAATCTCCATCTCCATTTCAATCTCACCCTACCACCTCACAACCTATTGCCTCACCTACCACCTCACAACCTTCTGCCTCACCTCCCTCCATATCCCCTGCTCTTCCACAGGATACTTCTACCCTTAATTCTACTCAAGCACTTGCAAATTCCCATCCTATGACCACCGGATCTAAGAATGGTATCACTAAGCCTAAAATTTGTTTTAAGGCTGTCCTTGACTACACTCATACTGAACCTCCATCCTACAAGGTTGCTTCTAAATTTCCTCAATGGGTTCAAGCTATGGATGCTGAATTTTTTGCCTTACAAAGACAGAACACTTGGTCTCTTGTTCCTGCTCCCAGTGGCATCAATTTGGTGGGGTGTAAGTGGGTGTACAAACTGAAATTAAACAGTCATGGTACCATTGCTCGCTACAAAGCTAGATTAGTTGCAAAGGGCTTTCATCAACAGGCTGGTGTGGACTATACTGAGACATTTAGTCTAGTTGTGAAACCAACTACATTGAGGCTTGTTCTTTCAATAGCAATGAGTCTTCATTGGCCTCTCAGGCAATTGGATGTCTCCAATGCCTTTCTCCATGGTTTTCTGAAGGAGGAAGTATACATGGCCCAGCCCCTAGGCTATATGGATCATCAATTCCCTCAACATGTCTGCAGGTTGCATAAGTCTTTGTATGGCTTGAAACAAGCCCCTAGGGCCTGGTTTGACCGATTTGCCTCTCAGTTGTTGCATCTTGGTTTTGAAGCTTCCATGGCAGACTCCTCTTTATTTGTGTATCACTCTCAACAGCTCATCATTTATCTACTTGTGTATGTTAATGATATTATCATCACTGGCAACTCTTCTTCCCAAGTATCTCATCTTGTCACTGCCCTTAGCCAAGCTTTTGAACTTAAGGATTTGGGTGCTCTTTCCTACTTCTTGGGCATTCAAATTATGCCTACCAGATTTGGTCTCACCTTATGCCGATCCAAATATGCTTCAGATGTACTTCACAGGTTCAACATGGAAAATTCCAAGCCCACAAAAACTCCTTGCTGCCCTAATGTGCGTCTTACCCCTTTTGATGGTTTTGTTTTACTTGATCCCTATGAATATAGGAGCATGGTGGGTGCTCTTCAATACTTTACTTTCACATGCCCTAACTTAGCCTTTAGTGTGCATCAGCTCTGCCAGTTTATGAATACTCCACTTCCTCTCATTTGGAGGTAGCCAAGCGTGTTCTTCGATATGTGAGGGGTACTTTGCATTTTGGCATCCATTTTGCTCCAGGTCCTCTCACCTTCTCAGCCTTCTCAGATGCAGATTGGGCTGCTGACCCCACTGACAGAAAGTCCACTACTGGCATGGTGATTTTCCTTGGCTTAAGCCCAATTTCTTGGTCTTCCAAGAAACAATCCACTGTCTCATGCTCTTCCACAGAGGCAGAGTATCGTGCCTTGGCTTCCACAGCGGCTAAGTTAGCGTGGCTTCGCACTCTCTTCAAAGACCTTAAGCTGTTTCTTCCTCACATTCCTGTCCTTTGGTGTGATAACAATTCTGCTCTTGCTTTGGCTTCTAATCTAGTGTTTCATTCCAGGACCAATCACATTGAGGTGGATTACCATTATGTGAGGGGCTGTGTTCTTCGAAGTACTTTGGGGATTAAATTCATTTCTGGCCGTGACAATTTCGCTGATATATTCACCAAACCCTTGCCTGGTCCTCATTTTCTGGTTCTACGTAGCAAACTCTTGGCTAATTCTGCCTCGGGTTTGAGGGGGGGTGTTGAGAATAGTTCCAGAAGAAACAGTTTCAAGGATCAACAGAGCTTGTCCAACGGCTAGTTTCCAACGGCTAACTCAGAAAGACAAAACGATGTCGTTCTACCCACGTGAAGACTTGTGAATACATATTTAATGAAACGTTGCATTTTACACTTACTGAAACGTTGCGTTTATGTATCTGTTAATATTCATATGATGCGCTGCGTTTTGGTTTGTTATTGTTGAGTCTATTAGGCAATCTGTTAGGCAGTTGTTAGCAGTTGATTAAGCTCCTAAACTCTCTCTGCATTTTACGGATCAATCCCGTAAATTCAGGGATCTCTGATAAGGCCATAGCTAATCTTTGTGTGTATATATATATACTGTACTTCACTGTAATGAATAGTTAAGAAAATCATTTCTTTTTCATCAGAATTTTCTTCTTCTCTCTTTCCCAAATTGCTCTCTCTTTTCTTTCTGAGTTGGTAGCTTCTTTCTCATTACAGTGTGAACTCCATTGGTACAACTTATAAAGCTTAGGTTGAATCTTTTCATAGAAATGGTAACTCAATAGCTCAGCTACTAGCTCGCAAGGCTAAAGAGATGGCTGATATTGTTATTTGGTTTGGAAGTTTTCTTCCTAATGTTTCTTTTTTCAGATCAGTTGTAATCTGTTTCCGCTTTCAATTGATTAATACAAACCCTTGTCAGTTTCTCAAAAAGAAAAGAAAGCTAAATCTTCACATCTGATGCGGCTCCGCTTTGAATTCCTAAATTTTACACGAAGGGAAAAAAATTGTCAAAAACAGAAAAGAAAAGGCAATTTGGCATGGAATACCAAAAGTGAAACCGAAAAAAACGTTTTATTACCAACCAGAAACACATGTACCTTTAATGTGGCTATAAAACGTTGATGGAAATAACCGCCCATTATCTCATTTAATGCCACATTGAAGGCAACTATACATCATGGAAGAAAATTGCAACACGAAGTCAATTAGGCCAGTAGTATGATTTAGTCACTTTAGGTCTTTTAGGATTTCTTATTCTCTCTAGTTGTTAACTTGTGCATATTTTAAAAGTCCTATTAAGTTGTGTTTCTAGACCCCAAACCCAGTCTATGAAGTTAAATTGCACTTTAAGCTAGTGCAAGTATACCAAAATCCATCTCGAAATAGTTGCAACAAACCTTAATCCATCTTGATATAACAACAGAACTTAATCCATCTCAAGTAATCTAAAAAAGATAATTAAAAGGTTAAAATTAACTTTTGATTAAACAGCTATGTTTGTGAAAGGTAAGAGTTTGATGTTGGACAAAGTTAGAGTCTTTAAGGATAGTATGGCTAAAGGCCAATGGGGGACCTGATAAGGATGTGTTGGAATTCGAGGTCACACAGTCAGTGCTCGATTGGGTTCAGTAGCAAATTTGACTTTGCCGGGGACAACAACGGTGGAAGGATGAAGCTCGAAAATCCCTAACCAACTATCTCCATGCCCAATCTAAGCTTGTGACACTAATTCAAAAAGAGAGAGTGAGAGAGAGAAAGAGAGAAGTTTTGGCCATGGTCGAAGAGAGAGAGAGAGAGAGAGAAAGAGAGAAGTTTTTTTATTTTTTATTTTTTTAATTTTAAAAAATAATAATAATTCAATAGGTTTTTTTTAACAAACATTATTGAGAGGTTTGAATTGAATAAACTCCAAAATTAGAGGATTGAAATTGAATGAAGGTGAAGTTATAATACTAAATTGAATTTAAAACAAATTAGAGGGTGTAATTTGTAACTTAACCAATTTTAAATTGAAATTTATTTCATGTAAGCAAGTTTGTATCTATTTATTTATTTCTTTTTTTCCAACACATTCACTTAGTCTGTACTTTCCTTTTATCATTTATTTTTTCCCCCTCACCTTAGCTGTCACTATCCATGATCCAGGATCCTTCAATTTTTTCATATTATATGCTCACTCTCAAGTCAGTCCTCCTTGGTGGTTCAATTTTGTTCACCTTAGTTCATTTAGCAAACTTTTAGTCTCTGAACTGAAGTCAGTCCTCTCAAACTTTTTTTATTAGCAACCTTTAGGGATGTCTTCATTTTTGTATCGACCATCGCATGGATTCATATCATCTCTACCATCACAACAGCGGAGAAGCTCATTACCTTCTCCACTTCCCCATGACACACGGCTTCAAATCTTTGCATTTGTGATCCCTTTATTTGTCTCATTTATACCATTGAAGTATCTTAACACCGATTTTAATCCTCATGCTACTCACCCAAGAACCATGAGGGCTTTCATTTACATCTCGATTGTCTTCTGTGTGTCTTCCATTGCTGAAGCCAAGTTCAACCGTGTAGTTGATAATATATATGGGCTTGTTTTTGGTCACATCAACGAATTCGCAGCCATACTTGCAGTGATGTTGCTAGCATCTATAGGTTTTCCAGCCCCACTTACATGGTTCGATTATATTGCTTTCATGTTCATACTGATGTGTTCTTTTCTCAGCTTACTTGCTTGGTTAAGAAGATGGCTTTATGAGAAAACAAGGAAAGCAGTGCAGTTTGCACTAGAATGTCTATGTGGACTCATGATGGGAATCTCAGTGAGCTATCATCGACTTCTGCACCATGATTGTTCAACCTTGTTGCCTATCACTTCTACTAGTATATCAAGGGTGCGAACTCCGTGATGCTATTTCAATTTCATGTTAAAAACTCATTGTTCTAATAAATGTTGATTTGAGCCATTCAACACAAATCAAGCTCTCACTAATTCCCCCTCTCATATCTGAGTTTTCCCGTTCTCCTTCTCTGATTCTCTCTAGCCGAGCCAAATTGTTTCATAGTTTTTTAGAAAAAGAAGGAAAAAAAAAAAAAAGCTTTATATATAGCTGTGTATTCCATATGATTTTGCGCAGAATCCTTGTAAAATCTTAGATTGTAATTTACTCAACTTAAGCGAGTTTGTTTCTATTTATTTAATATTCCTTTTGTCTAGTATATTCACTTGGTTTCCAGTTAGCTCAACTGGTAAAGTCTCTGATGGTTGTATAAGAGATCTAGGGTTCAATCTCTGCATACACCAAAAATTGATTGATGTCTTAGTTTGATGATAAATAGCTATCATTAGGAGCGGATGCCATAGGTTGAAACTCTTTTTTTTTTTAAAAAAATTGCATTATGTTATGATGATTGATGATGAGTATGGTTCATTATCTGTTACGTTATACGTATTCTAAATCAATGAAAGTGAGCTTATATTTTCTTCGTAAATACTGTAATATGCTCCTTCACCTACTCTGTATACTTTGTTTTTCATTATGTGCCCTATTTAGGGCCTAAGGTTCTGTTTGGTTGGAGGCAGGGGTATCACACGACAGAAATACAACATGGGTTTTTATGGGTTTGGGTTGGGGGTTAGCAAGTTCTGGTCATAAACGGGTTGATTTGAAAGAGATATAATAAAAAAAAATGTGTTATAAGCGGGTTGACCTACGTGACCTGTAATTGACACGTTTGATACGTCAATTATTCATGTCAACATGAAATGACCCATTTAATACAACTCGTTTAAATTGTATACCAAATAAATATTCATTTTATTTTAAATCTGTCAAATACCTTTTATAACCAACTTATATTTTAAATTAAAAAAGAAAAGTGAGTAATTACAAAATCTTATAAGTGATATAATTGGAAGTTGAAACTTTACAAACCCTAAAGAATCTATGGATGATACTCATAATCATAGTCATGATCAGTTTATTGGTTGCTCCAACTCTTTCAATATATATATATATATATATATATATTTGGATAAAACACATAAACTTCATTAAATACGAATAGAAAACGATAATACATCATGGAGAGAGCTTGTTCAAGAAAACAAGGACTCTCTTCAATATTGATACTTAGTATTTGGCGAATTCTATGTATGTCATATTTTTGTTGAACTATGTTATTTGATTTGGATTGAAGTGTACTATGCACATTTTTTGGGATGTAAATAATTTATTTCTAGATGGATGGTATCATGGTATTACATCATGGATTTAATATTTATTAAGTATTATGATATTATTTTGAACTTTTTGAAAATGTGTTTTAAGTATTTGATATTATTATTAACTTTCAAATTGTATCCTTAATAAGCATTTTTATATTATAAGTTTGTATTAATTTGTTGTTTATTAAATTTATAACAATATTTATTAGGTGCTTTTTTTGAAGCGGGTTAAATGGATTGAATTTGTGTCAACCCAGCCTGTTTAATATTAGGCAGGTTGAAATGGGCTGTGTTACATTTGTGTCACTCCAATACAGCCCGTTTATTAAGCGTGTCAAGTGGGTCATGTTATATCAACCTGTTTCATTAATAGGTCATGTTAGGGTTAAAGGGCCATGACATGATTATTAAATGGGTCGAGTTTGGGTTGAGTCATTTAACTAAATACCCCTACATTGATATGACATGCTAACCCAAATTGATATTCGTAGTTGGAGGAATGGAAAAGTGAGAGGATAAAAAATAGGAGTGATTAATAGAAAAGTGGGATAATATGAAAGATTTAGTTTTTCTTATATGTGTTTGGTTGGGAGGATGGAAAAGTTGAGAGATAAATTTAGTATGAAGTTAGTAAAATGAAGTTGGTATAAATTTACAATTATGTCCTTATTAAATAAAAAAAATGCAGCACCTATTTTTATTAAAAAATTGTGTATGGACACTTCAATTTTTATTTTTTATTTTTAAAAAGCACAAGCCAAAAAGATCCAACATAGATTAAAAGGAAAAAGAAAAAAGAAAGATAATGAAAGAAACAAATAAAACCAAAAAGAAGAAAAAGAAAAAAAAGGGAGATCAGCACCCAAAAAAATAAAAAATAAAAAATAAAAAATCAAAAAGCATAAGCCAAAACCAGCTAACAATGTGAATAAAAGAAACCAAAAAACCAAAAAAACCCAAAAAACAAAAAGTTGCTGAAAAATGACAATTTAGTCCAAAACATACTATCCCCTTTTCTCCCTCATTTTCTCCCTAATTTGGGGAGAGTAACAATTTCGGTGGGCCCAAAGATAAAATAACTGGCCCTAACATTTTTCTCTCTCCCTCCCTCTTTCGACCAAACACCTCTTCCACCTATTTTCTCCCATATTTTCCACTCCTTTTTGCAATCTCCCCAAAATCTTCCCAACCAAACATATCCTATTAATAGTAATGGCAATGGATAATTATAGCTGGGATAGTCTTATTCCTTATTTCATTTTTTAATTACTTTGGCTCGTTCAATTTTAGATTTGTTTTGCTTGTAATTTCTATTTTGTTGACTTGATGTAAATGTAATGGATATTAGAATGTGAACTTCGAAGTATAATGCATTTGAGATTTTTTTTTCAAAGAAAAATTTGTTGCTATGCCAAGTTCATTTTGAAAAACTAGAAATATAAATTTGGGTCCTAAGATGTTTGCTCCAAATGTATGAATATGATAGCCAGCTGTTACATGAAGATAGTGGCAGCTTTAGAAATTTTTCTTGAGGGGTTATTAAGAAACTTAAATTAAACAAAATTTAATATAAAAAAAAGAAATTGAGTATATTGACTTATTGAACACACACACATACATGAAATTTTACAATTTCCTTCTATTAGTTTTCATATTTTGAAATTGTTTCATAATAGTTTATTATTAGTTGTCATTATCTATTGTTAATGTAAGTGTAACCATTTTATTTTGTTAAGTTTGTATAATATTTTTGTTTTTATGCAATTGTGGTTAAATATTTGTCATTGTTTTTATAAAAATATTTTAAACTAAATGACAAAACTCAACTCCGCTTGCACTATATAACTATTAACCTACATGTAATCAGGGTGTGCAAGATTTAAAACAAGGTGTGAAAAATATTTTTATGAGTAAATTAAATTAGTAAATTAACTTGAACCCAACCCATAAATAAATTTTTTTTTTTTTTAAATTTTAAGTAAGGGGGTTCAATTGAACCCCAAGTGTATGTGTAGCCACCCCTGCATGACGATAACTCATGTTACAAATCTTCTGCTGCTTATTAGAAAACCTTTATGTATTGGTGGTTTTAGATAGATCCATATTCATGAATTTTTTTTTTTATGATGAGAATCTATTCATGAAGAACTTTTTATTTTTGAGAGAATATTTATGAAGAACTTATTTTGAATGTTGACATGAAATTTCAAATTTCAACGTCTTTTTTATTTATTATTTATTTTTTTATTTTAAATATTCTTTGTGGGTTCCTATGCGGTTGTAAATTAATAGATAAATTAATGTATCAAGAGTTTAGCCAAAGAAGAGGAGCCAAACTTTGCCTAAATGATTAATTTCCTTTTCTGCCTATAAAGTCTTTTGTCATTGAATAAGAAATCTGAGGTTCAATCATCATTTATACAAAAAAATCAATTGGTATCTAGATCTGATGATAAAATGCAATTATCAGAAGCAAACACCATATATTAAAAGAGAAATAATATATTTACAACATTTTTATAACAAATCGTAAGTGGCAGGTTATTACTGGTTGTTATTGTTGGGTAAAAAAAGTAATCTCAGTGTTAAATTTAAATTTGAATCAATAACAACTAACCGCTTATGATTTGTTGTGAAAATGTTGTAAATATAGCACTTTTCATATTAAAATTATCTTAAAAAAAAGAAGAAGTAAATATTGGACGTAGCAAAATACGGAGGTGCAGTTTCCCACTAAATTCGGTTTGACGGTAAGATAAGTTACCCTAAAGTAAAAACTGCATGTATCCTCCAAATTTATTTAGTCGTCTTTTTAAAGTGTAACAATCAATGGGGTTAAGCAACATGATGAAATGAGTTGTGTATTGACTTTACGTACATTTGCTTGACATTATTATATATCTTATAAAGCAACATGCTCAGCTCAGAACCATATTAGAGCACCCACAGTAGATGTGGGATATGTGCCAAATGTTAAATATTTGGCACATATCCCACATCAAACCCATTTTAAGCCCATTTATCAGATGTTGTAAATATTAAATTTTTTACAACTTGCTACAGTAAAATCACAAATATACAACAGTACGGAACAATGTGGTATACTGATTTATTATTTTTTATTTCTCCTTCAACCCTCATTTCTCCTTCAGCCCTCATTTCTCCTTCAGCTCACCGCCTCCATCTCCTTCTCCACTCTCCCATTCTTTTTCTTCTTCCCTCTTCCCCGTTGCTCTATTGTCTTCCCGTTCTTAAAAAAAAGTCACCATCAATTTCGTTTCTACCATCACTGATCTAACCACATAAAATCTGGTTTTTTTTCCCCCCTTTTGGTTCACTCTGTCCTCTGTTCTACCGGCGTCAGTCTGGGTCATTTCTCTCCGTTTTGGTTGTGCTTCCGCCGAAGATTCCAGCAGCACATTGAGAGAGAGGGGACTTTCAGTCCAGCTGGAGCTTGATTCCAACAACTCGAAACGGAGCCAAAACGGAGCTTGATTCCAACGGACCCAAAACGGAGCTTGATTCCAACGGACTCGTCTTGTTCTTTTCCGATTGTGGGTCTGGTTCTGGTTCTGGTTTTATTTTCCGATTGTGATCGGCGTGGGCGTAGGCGTTTGGGTTGTGGGTCTCTCCTCTCTGGTTTGTTTTTCCCCTTTTGGTTCGCTTCCTCTCTATGTGTTGTTTGCTGTGTATGAATTTGTTGTGCCTAAATTATTCTGTTCATATGTTCTGTTCATATGTGCTGTTTGCTGTGTAATGAATTTGTTCTGTTCATATGTTTGAATTTATATTTGCCAAGTGGATATGTGGTTGTTTTGTTGCATTATCTTGTATTTTGGTTTGTTTGTTGTTGGGCTCTTTTACTGCAGATTTATTGGTAGATTGAATTTATAGGTTTATTTGCTTGGTGTTTACAATTCTTAATAGCATGTATGAAGTATCAAAATCTGTAATTTGAGGCATTAGATTTAAGTAGATGGTTTTCAAAATATTGTACCTTCTTTCATGTGAACTTTTTTGCTGGGAGATATGTTTGTTGAAGTGTATTTATGCATTTTA
This sequence comes from Quercus wislizeni, assembly GCA_023055345.1. Lineage (NCBI taxonomy): Eukaryota > Viridiplantae > Streptophyta > Magnoliopsida > Fagales > Fagaceae > Quercus > Quercus wislizeni. The sequence continues at coordinate 36,602,961 of JALGQJ010000005.1, read as the reverse complement.
TTCCAACTTACATGACAGTTTGTTGCTTAATATCATATGCTCTAAAAACAAATGGTATTCTAGGGGAATGACAAGCCTTTCTACCTCTTATCTCTCACAAATCCAAAATCCAATATAATTGGTTTCTAGTGCTCTCACAGACTAAAAAAAACCTTAATACCTGGATCTCCTATGAATGTATGAATGCCCTTAAGTTAAAGACTACGATACCTCTTTTCTTCTCTAATTTTATAGGATCTTTTAAGTCATCCTAATAGGGCATGAAACATTGGCCTCCTATTCTTTCTTGAGAACACTGTACCCTGCCACTTTTCAAAATCAATACAATTATCCCATGAGTAGGACAGCATTCTGATTAGAGTATTGGACAAATTATGTGATTGGAGGATTGTTAAAATCAACAAAATGGTTGAAGATATGCAGCTGACCAGGTGGTGAAAATGATGCCTGCTTTTAAAACAATATCAATTATAAATTGATTGATTTGCTCACCACCAACTGCTGATCATAAATTCAGTGTTTAAATTGGATCGTACCATGTGCGTTGTTGTTACAAGTGTACCAATTCCATTTATGGTTCATGGCATAGGGAAGAAGATGCAAAACAACTTAAATGATGCATTAGAGAGGAAGGAGAGGTTCTAAGTATTTGAGTTAAAATGTTATTGAATATGAGTTATTTGAGTTATTGGATATGACAGGTTCTGAGTTATTTGAGTTATTGGATATGACAGGTTCTAAGTATTTGAGTTAAAAATATGATAGTTGAATTAAGAGTATTATCAGTTTTCAGAATTTTGTTATTCAATTAATACTGTGGCTGATGCTCACAATTGGCCAAACTTTGTAACAGGGCAGCAAGTGTGGCTGGATTACATCCCAGCAGACATTGCGCCTCTAGTTTCATTTGATGCCCATTGAGGTTCTCTCAATAAAGCCCAGGCTGGCTGGTTTCTAAAATTAAAAAAAAAAAAAAAAAAAAAATTGAAGAGATAGTTTGAAGCCCAGGCAGGCTGGCTGGTTTCTTAAAAAAAAAAAAAGATAACATTATTGTTTGAAGCCCAGGTAGAAAAGCTGGCCGGTTTCTACCCAAAAAAAAAAAAAAAAAAGAATACCAGAGGTTTGATTGAAATGTTACCGTTGAGATTTGGAATTATTTAAAGAAATGTTACCGTTGGAAAGAAATGATAAAATAAGAATTAAAATATAATATTAAAATGAAGTGGTAAAAATATAGAACATCTGATAAATGAGATATTGTAAAATAATGTGGTAAAATAATAAAGTAGGCTTTTGATGTGGTAAAATGACATAATATTTACAACGGCTGCTACGGATGCTCTTAGATAGAAGAAAACAAATGAAGGTTATTACCATGATAGTTATAATGACAAATTATGTGAATTATTTATTAGTTTAAAAAATGAACTTTAATATACATTGTAAATCTAGTAAAAGGAAGGTCTAGCTAAGAGTTTTGTAACTTAACTGGCATTTCTCTATGCATAAATTGCTTAGGAGATTAGGGAAGAAATTGTTTGGATTGTGATGTAATCAACTTGTTGTAACTATTTAAAGCAAAAAAAAAAAAAAAAAAAAAAAAAAAATTACAAGAATATCTTGAAAATATTTCCGTAAATGATTCTTGAGTTATCACTATTGGAGCACATTTGAATCTTAAAAATGTTTCTATAATTACATTAACAATTGGGCTTAATATGTTAATTAGCTTAAAATTGACATATTACAAGAATAGTAATGTTACAGTTATAAACTATTTTATAACATTTTTACAAAATGTTGATGTGTCCAACTTCTTATTGGTTTTCATCTAAACTTATTATTAATATCACATTTTCATTTACCAATAACCATTCACCACATCAGTAGTTTGTAAAATTTTATGTAAAAAAGTTTGTATTTCTAGCATTATTCTTATAGTAAAGTCTTGAAAATGTTTCCTTAAATGATTCTTGAGCTATCTCTATCGGAGTACATTTAAACCTTAAAAATGTTTCTAAAATTACATTAACAATAGGGCTTAACCTATTAATTAGCTTAATTAACTTTTTTTGAGAAGAAATTAGCTTAATTAACTTAAAATTGACATAAGTTGTAAAATTTGGGTTCTCCCAATCTTCAATCTGCAGTCCACATATTATCATCAATACATAATTTCTTTCAAATATGTGAATCTTTGGATCTACATTTATTTTCAACTTTCTGAAGCATTTTGTCATTTATTATGCCCTTCCTAATGCTTAGATAGTTATATGGAATTGTATTTCACAAATAAGAGCTAATAAAGACACCCGCAATCCCATAGAAAGAAATCAAATAAAAAATAAAAGCATCCTACGAGTATTCTAGAGCATAATTAGGACCCTTTATCAACGGGATTGAGTTTGTGTCCAGTGGCCAATTCTACTAGACACGTTGAGATGTGGACATGCGTCCAGTTTTGGACACGTGTCCGTATCCTAGCGTATCCATTGGAACTAGCCACTAGATACAAGTCTCACTCTTATCAATGAGTAGTTGTTCCATGTTCTAGAATACAAGTAGTCCAAAAATGTAGATAGTATGCAAACAATTTCAGCTTGATTAGGGGAGAAAATTATTAGGTACTTCCGGAGTACCATAAATGTGCACTCTCCCTTCTCACATAAATGGTGGGTCCCACTATGAATTTAATTAATGGGACCTACCATTCATGTGAGAGGAGAGAGCACGCATTTATGGTACTCCGAGAGTACACAATAATTTTCCGATTAGGGGTAGGTAGTAATGATTAAGCTTTCTTCCTTTGAGAGCCTTGATATAGTATTGGTCAACAAATTGGATCACATAAAGAGAAATTTACTGATGAGTTTTTTTCCAATTGGACAATAAAGAGAATAAATAGTAACTGTCATAATATTTAGAGTTTGATTATTTGGTACTCTAAAGGTATTTGCTAATGAATCATTTTAGAAAAGTTTTAATATTACTTTTATGAGAAATATAAAAAATTATTTAAAAAGTTTTTTTTTTCTCTTCTCAAAAATTTTTTTTAATTAAAAAATATCTCTCAAAACCAATATCCATAGAGCATTATTCTAGTTTTTCCCACTATGAATCTAAATTTGGAAGGATTATACTTCAAGAATCTGAATTTTGCACGGGGAGAGAGAGAGAGAGAGAGAGAGAGAGAGAGAGAGATTACATCATTACAATCTTTAAAAAAAATCCTACTTTTAGAATCTCCATTTTGCATCAAATCAAAGAAGTGGGGGCATTCACCTATAAGAAAATCCCGTCTTTATAGGTGAATCGCGTCTTTAGCTGTTTTTAAATGTGGCCCATCTCTTTGAAAAATGATGCTTAAAATTCAACCACAGTCAAAAGTGCTTCACAAACATGGACGCACAGTCGCACTGCCATCCTTTTTTTTTTAAAGTTAGATCGACAAAACTTGTACCTTCTGATCCCATCACAATGTAAAAAGGGCTTCACAATGCAAAATTCCGGGTATCAATATTGGTGGTGGCAAAAATTGAGTAATTTGACATCACAAAAAACTATTTTATCTATTTTACTACCCTACTTTACAAAACACTCAATATCAGTAGTTTTATTTTAGTATTCAACGCAATAAAATAATAAAAAAAAATTAGAGCTACAGTGGAGGATGAGAAGAGAGAGGAGACATGCAACGGGAAGAGAAAAAAAATCATTTACTAATCTAAGCTACATTGGAGGACCTAATATAATATTGTTTTTTTTTTGTTTAACATATGAGCTATGTACAGTGCACACGCAAAGATGGCTGTGCACTATAACTCAACAACAAAATTTTTTGGCTTTTCCTCCGTTGATTCAGGAGCATTTTGTTATATTTGGTCGGTAAATTTAGCATTTTAGCAATTTGCCTCCACCAATACGAATGCTCCTACATATTTCCAAACTCATTATCTTAATAGGGTTAATTACTTGACCGACCTTTGACACCATCATCGGTAATTATATGATCCATGCCTCCTTCTCTCTCTCTCTCTCTCTCTCTCTCTCTCTCTCTCTCTCTCTCTCTCTATATATATATATATATATATATATATAAGGTGGGTTCAAGTTTTTCTTTTTTTAATTATAGACTTTTAACTTATGACGCCCGCTTCTTATAATTATGCTATTTACCATTAGATCAAGACACTAATTAATTTTTGGTATAGGCAAACCCCAGATTTCTTATTTAACGGTCTTCTCGTCAATCTTCGGACTTGAGCTAGGCACTAGCTACAAAGCGACCAACTGATCCTCAAAGACTTTACTAGTTGAAATGGGTTAAAGTTACACTTAGTGTAACTTTACAAAAGTTACGCTTATAATAGTTGAGGAATGCGAGTGAAAGTTTGTATCCAAATTGCAATTTTGGACCCATTTGATCCACTAGATTTTTTATTATTATTTTTTATTGTAGAGAAAATATCTTTCAATGGACTAACATACTGCACAATGCATATGGATCATTATTGAAATAGAGAAAGAGAGAAAGATAGACGCAGAAAGCTCTCTGCCCCTCTCTCTTCTCTGTTTTGGATAGTACACAGGAACTGAGATAGTGAGAAGATAGAACTCTCAGCCTACTTGTTGCTCAAATGAGAGAGAGTGAGACAAAAATACCTGATTTGGGGGCTAAGGCATAAATTTGCCGAAACTTATGTGTTGTACTAGAGGTTTGCTCAGTACGTCAGTATTAATAACAAAAACCCTTTAGTCCCACAAGAACTGAAAAAAAAAAAAAAAAAAGCAGGAAAACACAACAAACACACAAATTTTCCAATTCCCAATTATTTCTAAGCACTTTGAAGATAGACAGCTTAAAAAATCAAAGAGTAAAATTCAAGACAAAATATACAGAATAAAGTAAAAATAAGCAAGGATTAGTTACCGGTACTTTGATGGAATTGCAGAGAGTTTAGAAGTCCATAGGCCCAATTCATGGCAGAACAATAGAGCCGAGTATGTGCTTTTTTATTTTTGGGTTGATAAAGAGCCCATTATGATAGGGCCTTATACAATTACAGCCCAAACTGGACTTTATATTTGAAGGACCGGATCCAACTCTTATAGCCTACGTTTAAATATGGACAAAATTTGGTAAGAATGTTTCTTTAACTCCCACGTAAGATACTATCTACAAAACAAAAACTACTTTTGAATAACTTCCTTCACGTCTTCAACTTCCCATTACAAAACAAAAACTCCTCTCATGAATTACATACAATCCCACTACAGAATACAAACTTCCCACTAAACTACTATGAAAATTCAATCTTTCTGGCTCCTGGGTAGTTACAAATTTTGCTTCTTTCATATTCCTTCCCACTCAAAATATACACTTCATTCTTATTTATTTATTTTTTCTATATGCTTTTCTCTCTCTTCGTCTCTGATATTTTATTTTCCTGCACAACTTTGATACAATTTCTCCATAAAAGTTTTCTTCAATTTGCCAAAAATACTCATAAGACTCTCCAAGGGGATTTGACGAATGTCTCTTCAAGCTACAAAATTGGAACATTGTAAGTTGCATGTTTCACTTTTCTTTTTGGTGAAAAACATGAAAAATAAATATTAAATAAATGTTTTTTTTTTTCCTGACAAATTTGTAGAACCAAGTGCAGGAATGGTGCACACAACAAGCACAGTTATGGCCATCTCAACTAAGTTTATCAAGATCTGAATTTTTTTTAATTGTTGGTATTTTTTTTTTTGTTAATTTGAATTCTGTTATTTAATTTCTTAAATTTGAGTCCTAATTGATTCAAATAACTTCATGTTTAGGATCATTGTCTCCTCAGAATATCAAAAACCACCACTCTTGTAAGAGTTTCTCCTCTATTTGTCTCTCTATGATTTCTTCTTCTTCTTCTTTTTTAATTGAATTTGATCAGTTTGGTTTAGGTTTCTATTTTAGAATTTTCAGTGATATATATGGGGCCGCAAAGCCACACGGCAGAATGCAACAGCCAAGTTATTCAAATAATTGCAACATTTTATCCCTATCAAGTAGCAATAGTTTTTTTTTTTTTTTTTGGGTAGTAGGGTCAAGTAGCAGTAGTTGGATTTGAAATAAACTCATTCTCTTTTGTAGAAGAGATTAGGTGATTACGTTGGTTGTCATTACTCATTATTAGGATGTTGTTTGTCTTCTCAATTTAATGTATAATAATAAGCCTTATCAGTTCAACATGACATTTGTTATATTTAATAGATTATGAAAATTACAAAAAAGATTGGTTACAGTTTTGGGTCTTCACTGTAAATCAACAGAATTATTAATTTTCTATTCCAATTTTGTTCAATTTAATTTTGATGTTTAATCTTTGGTTTTTTTGGTTGGTTATGGTTCCATAGTGAGATTTAAGTTTTGGTGTAATTGGTTTTCTTATGGTTTGTGTGTTATTAAATCTATAAATCAAACTTTGGTTCTGTGCCTTTTGATTTGCAGTGGTCATTGCCTAATACAACCAAGTGAAATAGATTTGGTATTTGTTAGGACATATGTGTTTCACATGTTAAGAACATATGTCATGATTTTATGTAATTGGCTTATCCTTTGACAAAACGCACTCTACTTGTAATTGGGTAGACTTAGGATGTGTTTAACTACTTCAAGAAACCATGTTTCAAGATCTAGTGTTGAAGCCTTCAAGTCTGTTTAAGAAATCAAGCAAGGAGTGCAAATTCATTAAAGCTCGACAGCTGGTCGATAGCTTCTCGAAACCTCCTATCTGTCGAGGTTTAAGATTTTCAGATTTCAACTCTGATTTTCTTGGGATCCGTGAATCTGTCTATGGGCCTTCTTTTCTCCTAACCCTAGACATATAAAAGGATTGTTTTAAGAGCCGTCAAACGGTACACAAGTTGCACAAGCATTGAGCAAACTCTGTTCAAGCAAATTGTGACCGGAGACGAAGTTCTTGACCTAGTTCATCTCTTTCTTGGAGAAGTTGTTGTGTATTTGCACCATAGGGTTTTGTGACCAAACATCTTCCTGATCTTTATCATGTGGATGAATTGAAGAACTTTGCAACCAAAAATCTTTTCAGATTGGTGATTGAAGTCGCGTACTGGGATCCGCGCAATTGGTTAGTCACGTACTTGGGAGCCGTGCATCAGAAAGGGGAACTGTCACTACAGAACAAGTCTGATTGGGTATTGAGGTAAGGGTTCAACTGTAGGTTGGTAAGGTACTTGGGATTCCTTGCTTGTAACCGCTTGTTATGATAATAGTGGAGTTTCGGGAGTGGTGACTTGAAAATCATTTGGTGGGGTTTTTGCCGTTAGGTTTTCCCCATTCGTAAACAAATCACCTTGTCATTTATTTTCCGCTGCAATTTTAGTTTATTGGTGATTTGTTTGTGCTACCACCTTTGCATGATAAATTGATTAATTAATAACTTGGCTAATTAATTAATTAATTCCTATCACAAGGGGTCATTCAGTTTGTGGCCTATCAGTATTTAACTTTTTGCTATGGAGAATTTCGGGCTCATTGTCATCTTTTTCTATATCTCACAAAGGCTATATTTTTCTTTGAAGTGGCCTTGATAAAAGAAAGAAAGTTGTTGTATATGATGCTAAGTGCCTCACATATTATCAACATCTTTTGGAACTTCAAGAAAATTCAAAATTGGGAACATGTTAGAAATATTTCCTTCTTATTTCAGTTTTGCATTTATATACTTTATTTTTTCACTCATTTTTTAGGCATTATATTTTTTAATCTTTCACTTGATTATCTATGGTCATCAGTGTAAAAGGTTCTTATTTAGCAATTTATTAGAGAACCACCCTCACAAGCAAATTATTTATCACATTCCATATTTCCTACATGCATATGTCCATGTAGCGTCTTACTATTTTTTTTGAAAGGATGTAGTCACTTACTGAGGTTTTGTCCTACCCTATTCTTAATTTACTTTATTTGTACTTCTAATATAATTTATAAGGTTTTGAGTATTGATTGGTCAACTTAATATGTAAAATTTAAATATGAAAGAAGTTAAGAAATTGCGATTTGAAAGCGTTTGATGTATGACATTTCAATTTTTGAAAAGGAGGAAGCAACAACACACATTACAATTAAACTAGTCTTTGGGCACGTGTTTATGCGCGTGCGCGTGCTTAGAAGCTCTTCTATTTTATTGGGTAAAAGTTAATAATTTGCATTCATTATAATTTGGGATTACTACATTTTTCAATCACAAAAAAACCTAGGGGGTGTGATAAAAAGTTATTTCACCTACAAACACATAATACTCATTACATCCCTAGGTTTTTTTTGTGATTGGAAAATGTAGTAATCTCAAATTATAATGGATGCATATTATTAACCTTTACACAATAAAATAGAAGAGTCTCTGAGCACATGCATGAGAGCATGCTCAGATGCTAGTATATTAAGGGGCTTTCCCTGTTCAAATCAGATTTTTTTTTTTTTGTTCCAAAATACCCCTACACCCTATGTTTAAGTAGGGACAAAACTTGAGGATAACATTATAAAAATACATTTCTAACTCTCATGCCTTCTGATGATGCACAGAAAATCAGTAGACCGCACGCTTCGGGCTTAGATGGTATGGTGGTAGTCCGTAAGACCTGAAAAGAACACAACAACAAATCAAGGGTGACCGGGGTAGACCGGCCAGAAACCCTCCGATGCTTAAGTTAGGCTTTTTCTTTGGATATTCAGAAATTCCCAACTCTTATGGTGTAGTGAAAAACTTCCCTTTATTTTTTCTGGATGGATTTTTATATAGTAGGCCTTATAACGGTTACTTGTCTAGTAACCGTTCCAATATTTACGGAGATCCCGGAGGTTCAGACTTAACTCGTACAACTGCTATAACAGTTAGAATAAGAAGTTTTATCTTCTATAACTGCCATAACGATTGAGAAGGTAAGGTAGTGACGCGTGGTTTGGGTAACAAGCTGCTGTAAGTAAATCCACCTCCGGGAATTTTCAAAGTGTTGAGAGGTCGTCCTTGCCCTTCGCTGATAGACGACCCACAAGGATATGGACGACCATCACGGACGACCTTCTTCTGAGTAGTTGACTCTTGGCTCTAGACGACACATATGGACGAATTGAAGATGGTTTGATTTTTAGTTCCTATCACATTCAAAATAGGAACACTGTACAACGTTACTTACCACTTCAAAAAATCCAACTGCTGTCTCAACTCCCACTACACACTATTATTTAAAAAAAAAAAAAAAAAAACTCACCGCCAAAGAGTACGAAAAAAAGGAACCCACACGTTATTCACATCTCCCACCTTTCTCACTCCACAAATAATATTCAAATTAAACAAACCCACTAGTTATAAACTTATCATGGGCAAAGGTTCTTTGTACCTCTCTCTTAGCCAGTACACTTTCTTCGACAAAATTGCAATACCCATTGTCAAAATCGGGATACTACGTAGGATTGTGGGAGGTAGGTGGGATCGTGAATCTTAGAATCGAATCGTGGATCGTAAGATCCTACATTATTTGAGGAAAAAAAAAAACACATTGGTATGTTAAATAATCACATAAATTATACATTTATTCATAAATTTGCATCCATTTGATGTAATTACCATATATCACCACATCCATTTGTAAGCATCATTTAAAGAGGCCAAAAATCTCAAAACATGATAGTTTATTGAGATGTTATTTTTCATTTGGGTCCAACTAATACTCTCTCTACATTAGCAAAACTTCGTCTATTGAGATTTTATTTTTCATTTAGGTCCAACTGAATCTTCTGTTAAGTTAAAGAAGATTACAAGAAACCAAGATCATTTAGAATTGTCAGAATCGTATAATCCTACCAATCCTGAACGATCGCAAAGATCTTTGAAAGATCTTGATTGTTTTCAGTAGGTAAGATTGTAAAATTGTAGGATTGTAAAATCCAGATCAGGATTTTGACAACCATGGCAATACTCAAAGGTTTGCCTTTAAGTTTTTCTTTCATATGTTTTTCTATGGTTTCGCTCCAATGATGTTAGGAGAAGATTTCCAGCGAGGTTTTCCAAGAACAGTAGTTTTTAACTTTAATTCACTATGATGTCAAATTTCAAAGATGTCCAAGGGAATTTCGTTGCAATGTTGCACTAGATCTAGTTATTTCCCTTACTTTGTAATTATTAAAAAAAAAAAAGGATATTGAGATCGATGGAAGTTTTTCATTACTGACAAGAATCAAAATCAATAGGAACTTGCAATTTTTTTTTTTTTTTTTTTTTTTTGAGAATCTAAACTTGCAATTCAAATAAAACAAAATCAGAATCTTGAATATCGGTATGTTACTTTTGCTCTATACTTATTCTCTGTTAGGAGTCTTAGGACGGTGTTATTTTAAAGGTTATCAAGTTTTGATATTTATCCTCTACAGGATTGTGGTTTTTTTGGACTACTGTAGGACTATGTTATCAAGTTTTGATATTTATTCTCTACATGACTGTTTTTTTTTTTTTTTTGGGGCACTACTGTAGGATCGCGTTTATTTTCATATGAACGGTTGCCTCTTATCCTATATATTTTATGTTTGTTGTTTTTTCTTATATTTAATTCTTTTTTCTGTGGGTCACATATTAACAATTTTGTTGAATTGCATAGCAGGCACATTGAGTTTGGGTGAGAGACTATGATATTCTATGATTCAAGGCTTATATAATAAAGTGGTAGTCATTTATCAAGTGGTTGTTTAATAATGTACTCATAGCCAATTATGGCTAATTTCTTTTTAATGAAATCTATCGGTCTTTCTCCTCAAAAAAAAAAAAAAAAAAAAAAAAAAAAAAAAAAGAAAAAAAAGAAAAAAAAAGAAGTTGTTTGAGACTTTTTTGAAATAAAAAAAAAAAAAATCCTGGCAATGTTTATTTTTATCAATTTGTGTAATTCTATGTTGAAACTCTTACAATTTAATTAGCTTTATATTTATCCGTAACAATTGTTGTTCCTTTCACTACAACTTCTTTTCATTTTTTAAAATTAAATGATATTATTGCTCAAGTGAAAGCCTTTCCTCTCTCTCTCTCTCTCTCTATATATATATAATTATTTAATTTTTTTGTTTTTGATGTTTTAGTCATTTGAAACTTTTGTTATGGATGTGTAGTGTACTAGTGTGTACTATGTGGCTACATTTTAGGACTAAAAAAACTTGACAAGATGAGAGGCTTTCCCATAAAAAAAAAACTATTTAATTTATTTATTATTATTATTATTATTATTATTTTTTTTTTTTGCATTTCAAACTTTTGTTATGGATGTATACTAAGTGGCAACCTTTTAGGATTAAAAAAAAAAAAAAAACTGGGAGGGTGTGATGAGTATTATGCATTCATGGAGATTTACACATATCAAGGTTTTTTTACTTTTTATTTTTTATTTTTTATTTTTATTTAAATCCTAAAAGGTAGCCACTTAGTACATATCCATAACAAAAGTTTGAAATGCCAAAAAAAAAAAAGTGTTTTTAAATTTATTTATGGGAAAACCTCTCATATTGTCAAGTTTTTTTTAGTCCTAAAATGTAGCCACATAGTACACATCCATAACAAAAGTTTCAAATGACTAAAACATCAAAAACAAAAAAAAAATTAAATAGTTTTTTATTTATTTATTTTTATATAGGAAAGGCTTTCATGTGATCAATAATATCATTTAATTTTAAAAAATGAAAAGAAGTTGTAGTGAAAGGCACAACAATTGTTATAGATAAATATAAACCTAAACTATAAGAGATTCAACATAGAATTACACAAATTGATAAATATAAACATTGGCTGGATTTTTTTTTTTTACTCAAATGACTAAACAACTCTTTTTTTTTGTTTGTTTTTTTGTTTTTTTGGAGGAGAAAGATTGATAGATTTCATTAAATAGAAATTAGACATAATTGGCTATGAGTACATTATTAAACAACCATTTGATGGATGACTACCACTTTATTATATAAGCCTTGAATCATACAATAACATAGTCTCTCACCCGAACTCAATGTGCTTGCTATGCAATTCAACAAAATTGTTGATATGTGACCCTAAAAAAAAAACATAAAAAGGGATTAAATATAAGAAAAAAAGTAATGTTGACTTTTTTTGAACGGTTCATATGAAAATAACGTTAATTAAAAAGGATAAGAGGCAACGGTTCATATGAAAATAAAAGTAACGTACCGATATTCTGGATTTTGATTTTGTTTGATTTGAATTGCAAGTTCAGATTCTCAAAAAAAGAAAAAGAAAAAAAAGAATTGCAAGTTCTTGTTGACTTTTTTTTTTAACTCCAAACGATAGAAAAACTTTATTGATCAAAACTGATATACAAGTATAATGCCAAAACCAATGTGGTTGGCTATAGGGGGGCAACAACGCCCATACATCAGTGCCCCCAGAAGCAAAATCTTTTTCTAAGGTTTACACGTCTAAAGTTGAAAGACAGGGCCCGTGTTTACACCTTACACTCGGGTAGTCATTATTTTTTTATATTCGTCCCACCCAACTCTCGCCCCATCCATGATGGTTTAAGGGTGTAACTGGATATGCTCAAAGTAGAACCGGTTTCTCGCGTTCCAGATGGTTCAGGCTATTATAGCCCACCTATCCATTTCCGTTGGGCTCAAAATGGTCAGCATGTGCTTGAAGAGGAGGAAGAAGTCACTTGCTATGTTGCTGCATTTCTAAATCCTTCCTTTACATAGTCCCTATACGTTTCTTGTGAAAGGGCATTCCTATAGCATGTGGGTCACGATTTCAGGGTGTTGGCAGCAAAACTCACAGTGTGCTTCCATGCTTACACGTCTCCTGTTAAGGTTGTCTCTTGTGGGTAGGCTGTTTGTACATGCCCGCTAGATAAACATACGGACCTTTGGTGGGACTTTAAGCTTCCAAATCCTCCTCCACGTTGCTCCCTGTGTTTGTGCTGATGAGTGTTCGGTGGTTTCGAGATATAGTAGTCGGAGTGCCACTTGATAAGCAGATTGGACCGAGAATTTTAGAGCTTTGTTCTCCTTCCAAACCAGGGAGTCTTGTGCGTGTTGCTGCGTTAGCGGGATGGCCAAGATGTCTTCACATGTGCTATGGTTGAACAGAGCATATAATTTGTCTCTATCCCATTGCCTAGAATCTTCCTTAATTAGGTCACAGACCTGTAACTCACTGGGGGGGTTATGCAGGAACACCGGTTTACGGGGCTACGCCAATTGTGTATGGCTACGCCAATTGTCCATCCATCACCAACCTTCTAGCGTGCTCCTTCCTTTAAGATGTCCCTAGCTTCCAACAAGGATCTCCAAACCAAGGATGGATTACCTCCCAACTCAGCTTGCATAAAAGAGCCATTAGGAAAATATCGTGCATTGTATACTCCATAGAATAGGGAATGAGTGTTGTGGATTAATCTCCATGCCTGTTTGGCAAGCATTGCGAAATTAAAAGCATGTAGATCCTAGAAGCCCATTAGTCCTTCTTTTTATGAGTACACAATTTTCGCCAATTGATCCAATGTATTCTTTTTCCCCCTTGATGTTGTCCCCACCAATACTTGGCTAGTATGGGAGTTTATATTATCACATATGGTGCTAGGTAGCTTGAAGAGGCACATAGAATAGGTTGGAATGGCTTGAGCTACGGTCTTGATCAATATCTCACATCCTGCTTTTGATATAAACTTTTCCTTCCACCCCATCACCAGCTTTGTTATTTTTTCTTGTAGCTTCTTGAAGGTGTTTACCTTTGATTTGCCTCTACTCATTGGTAAGCCCAAATATTTCTCACAATCCATCATCACCTTTGCCTCCAACAATTGTTGAATAGCATTCCTCACCTCTGGTTTTGTGTTCCTGATAAAAAACAATGTTGTTTTTTGTCTATTGATAGATTGTCCCGATGCGGCTTCATACTTTCCCAAGAGGGTAGTTAACCTTTGACATTCATTCATCGTTGCACGACAAAATAAGAGGCTATCATCAGCAATAATAGGTAAGATAATGAAAAGCTTCCATCTCAATATCCAATATTTTTTAAATGATTACAAAGTAAGGAAAATAACGGGATCTAGTGCAACATTGCAATGAAATTCCCTTGGACATCCTTAAAATTTGACATCAGAGTGAATTAAAGTTAAAAACTACTGTTCTTGGAAAACTTGGTTGGAAATCTTCTCGTAACATCATTGGAGCGAAATCATAGAAAAACATATGAAAGAAAAACTTAAAGGCAAACCTTTGGGTATTGCAGTTTTGCCGAAGAAAGTGGGTTGGCTGAGAGAGAGGTAGAAAGAACCTTTGCCCATGATAAGTTCATAACTGGTGGGTTTGTTTAATTTGAATATTATTTGTGGATTGAGAAAGGTGGAAGATGGTGAATAACGTGTGGGTTCCTTTTTCTCGGACTCTTTAGCAGTGAGTTTTTTTTTTTTTGGCTTGTAGCAGGATTTTTTTTTTTTTTTTTTTTTGATAACAATGTGTAGTGGGAGTTGAAATAGCAGTTGGATTTTTTGAAGCAGTAAGTAATGCTATAGAGTGGCCTTATTTTGAAGCCATGAGAGTTAGAAATGTATTTTTACAATGTTATCCTCAAGTTTTGTCACTACTTAAATGTAGGATGTAGGGGTATTTTGGAACAAAAAAAATTCGAATCCAATTCAAATAGGGGAAACCCTTTAAATAGTAATATAGACTAGCCTCATCACACGCGCTACGCGCGTGTGGTGAGGCTTTTTTTTTCCAGCAAAAAAAATTCTGTATTTTTATTTTGAGAATCTAATTTATAAGTTTTTTTTTTTGAAAAATGAATCTAATTTATAAGTGAATAAAGTAATTTGAAAAATGATAGGAGAGTAGTCCTATTTTTTAGGCAATGTTAGTGGGAGTTACGGTTGCATTTTTACCGGAATGTCCTTTAATTTTGTCTCTACTTAAACATAGAGGTGTAGGGGCATTTTTGAACTAAAAAATGAGGAATCCAAACAGGGGAAGCCCCTTAAATAGTAGTATAGATAAACACATCTGCTGGTATTACCCAAAAAAAAAAAAAAAAAACACTTCCTTACACCTACACGTCTTACCCATGTTTCAGTCACCACTTAAAAGTACAAACTTAAGTCTTAATAAAAATTCGATAGGATAATCAATTATCACTTTTTAAAATAAAATAAAATTCTCAGCTAATTTTTTTCTAATCTCTTCCCTTCTCTCTCCTTAATAAGGTTTGTTTTATATTTTTCAGGATAAAATTTTGCTTCCAACAGGCAGGGGACATGACACCAAATTAGCATTGAAATCATATATTTGGGTGTGAATTTGTTCAGTTTTTTAGAGAAGTCTTATGATACTTTTGGTGGTATTAGTGGTTCTAAATGTACAATTATTGATATATCAAAAAGTGTAAACCTCACATTGAAATAAGTGAAAAATTATAAAACTAATCTCAAATATAAGCTAATTAAAGAATGTAAGCATTACACATATCAATAAACTTAGGCATAATAAATAAAGCAACTATCTATTTTACAAAACAAAGAATTACTTAGGAATTGTGCATGTTTGCATGCAAGTTTTAACTTCTTCTCTCACCCAAACTCAACTAACACCAAACTACAATGCTTTGGCCTTTATGCGTTCCACTAAAAAAGCCACCCTACATTATTTAAAAAAAAAAAAATTACATGGTTAATTGTTGTTTTTGTTTTTTGTTTTTTACCAAGTTAGACATTAGTGTAGAGAAAAGTCTATAATTAAAAGGAAAAAATACAATGAAACCACACGCATGCTACTTTTATACAAAGAAGTAGCCGCTTGATAGAAACTGTATTTCAATTAGCTAGGAATAGGAATAGTAATCTTTGATAATTGATTGAGAAGAGTTTTTGTTGATGTGCAACTGAAAAAAAATTCAATTTCAATTAGGAAAAATAGGAATAGGAAGAGTGTTTTTTTGTGAGAAGTTCTACTGAGAACTTTTATTGTACACGTAACAAAGTAATGGGGAGTGTTTTTGTTTATGAGAAGTTATATTCAGAAAACGTGGGGAGTTTTTTTTTTTTTTTTGGGTGGGAAGGTATTTTAACGTAAAAGTAGGAATTTATTTGGCCAAAATTGTCAAATACTACTGTTTATTGAAATATATATCAATCTACTACTGTTTTAGAAATATATAGGAATCTACCACATTTTTGAAACTCGAGTTTGCCGTGTAACTCGAGTTCCATAAACTCGAATTCTTTGAAAAAATTTTCTTCAAAATTGCTGGAAAATTTTTAATGAAACTCGAGTTCATGGAACTCGAGTACTATAAAAAATTTTCAAAATTTCTCTATGAAATTCGAGTACCATGAAAAACTCTAGTTTCCCAAACTCGATTACCCAAAAAATAGTAAATCCCCACATATTTTTGAAACAATAGTAGATTGATATATATTTTGGTAAACAGTGCTATTGTGACATTTTGGCTAAATTAATTTAGGAGACTTTTTAATCAGTAGGTTTGTTTTTATTATTTCTGTCAATTTACTATTTTAACCACATTTTTTTTGTTTTGTTTTGTTTTTTTTTTTTTTTTTTTTTGTTTTAGGTTAATTAAATGAGGGGTATTTATAACAGCAAAAAAATGCAATAATATATACAGATTCAAACGGGACCCTAAATCACCAAATCCCAATCCTAAAACCGTGATTATAACTTCTTCTCTTGTTATTTTCTGAATCAAAGCAAGCAATGGAGGAGATATGGAAGCCAGATGTTGTTGATGAATTTGTGATCGGTTTTTGTGGGCATTGGTGGCACCCGTCAGATCATCATCAACTAGAAGAGTGGTATGTCTTTAAGATTCCACATTCAGACTCAGACTCAGACTCACTGTGCCGCCCCGCTTCTTCTTCTCCGACAAAGGAAAAGATTGCAATTACCATATCTCCTTCTTTGCCCACTCCGTTTTCATCAGTGTAGTTTTTGGGAAATCGCTACATTCATGCATGCAGAAGGTCACGTCTGTATTCTATTGGCGGCATAGAACCATTCGATCCCAATACAGATGACTTAACAAAACTCTGGATCCTATGGACCCTAAACTTTAAACATCTTAGTGATGGTTGGAAGCGTCTTCCTTCCATGAATTTTTCCTGATAGACGCTCCCCTCATGCCATCGTCCTCGACGATAAGTTGTATGTGTTTGGTGGTTTCTCCTATGAGTTTTCTGAATATTGTGGCTGATGGAGGCTTATGACTCCATCTCAGATACATGGGAGTCCTTGCCCAGTCCTCCTCTTCCTGTTCCTCCTTTTTTTGTTCGCATGTATGCCGCTCTTGAATCTAAACAACAGATTGTTGTAGCTTTACTTTGTGATCCCAAATTGATGAACTTTTTTACATTATTTACTTACAACATCAGCTATAGATGATTCGATGTTGGACAAAACTTGTGCATCACTTCGACATACGACCTGGGTATCCTTTATCAATTTATAGAAGACCTGTAGCTGTTGGTAATACTCTCTATTGGGGTTCTGAGTGTTGACTACGATAGAAGCCATGATATCTATATACATGCTTACTATTTAGATAGGGATAAGTGGCTCCTCGGCTCTTTCAACATTATTCGTGGCAACAGCCCAATTCTTCTGGAGCATGAACTTCTGGCAGATGAACCCCGTACACCGCCTTTGCTCGATTTAGTTGATCAGAAATTTTGCCTTTTCCTCCACTCATTCACCCGTAATAATAAGAAAGGCACTATGCAGGACTATGTCATTTGTCTCATACTTGACATTTCTCTACCAATATTGGATCGTGACAATGACTATGACAATGACGAGGACAAGGACGATAGTAGTGAGGCCGACAGTGACGATGATCATAAGCTCAATTCCCTCGACCATTCCTCGATATTGAGTATTTCCATTGTGTCCATCCAAAGTATCCCATCAATGACCAACTAATTTTCTTCGATATCGTGTTGCTGTAATTTTACTTCTCTCGCTATTTAACATTATTTTATTTATTTGAAGATTGGTGGCAAGTGTTTGAACTTGTGCATAGTTTGGTTTTTAGTACAGTTTTTCCCAGATATTTTCTCTCTCTTTCTGTGAACCACTTTTGTTATGCTCATTTTGAAGTTTCTGCTCATTAATGATTTGAATTGGGTTTGCATCTAGACGTGCATGTGTGTGTATAATAATATGAATATATGTGATATGATACATTTAAACGCTTAGTATGCTTGCTCTAAAATTTCTAGAGGCCCTTTAACTTATTCTTTAGAAGATATATCTCTATGTTTGATTTATATAGTATATCATTCCTATAATCTATTCTCCGTTTAGGTCCCTTATATAAGTCTTTATCTTTGCCTTCAATTTCAAAGCTGCTTTTGTCTATTTACCATTTGATGCTGTATGTTGCCAAGGCTTGTTAGTTGAAATTAGGGGATCTGAAAGGAGCATTGCTAGTCACAGAATTTGCAATGCGTGACAGAGTTGAACTTGTGAATAGTTTGGAGATGTATTTTCACTAAAATTAATAGTTGTGAGATTATGAATGTATCTTTTTATTAGTTTTTACTTCACTTGCGTCCAAGATTATTGGTTTACTATTGCTTACAAGTTTTTTGAAGGGGTTTAATCAGTTTATTCCTCATCGATCAATCATAGTTCGAACGCTCATGCTAAATACACAATAGTAGACAAAACATAAAATAGACTAAAAAAATTGACTAGTCTAAGCAGATTGAAGCTTGCAAAGGATCTAAGAAGAAATTCCAACAATAAAAGGAGATCATAGTGAAAGGAAGATAATAAGATTTAGAGCCTGTTTGGCCAACAAAAAATGATCACTTAATTTCCGTCACTCAATTTTCATCACTCATATCTCATCACTCATCACTCATCACTCATTTTTTCACACTCATTTGGCAACATCACTTTTATTTTCATCACTCAATTTTTTCACACTATTCATGGGTCCCACACCTGTCAGCCGGTACAGAGTTTTTTTTTTTTTTTTTTTCCAGTACCCAACTCGCCGAAGCTAATATTTAAAAAAAAAAAAAAAAAAAAACTGAACGGCCAACCCAGGAAAAGAAAAGAAAAGAAAAAAAAAACACAAATAGCCAACGCCAACCCAGGAAAAGAAAAAGAAAAAGAAAAAGAAAAAGAAAAAACCCAACAGCCAACGCCAACCCAGGAAAAAAAAAAAAAAAAAAACTGAACGGTCAACCCAGGAAAAGAAAAGAAAAAAAAAAAAAAAAAAACACAAACAGCCAACGCCAACCCAGGAAAAGAAAAAGAAAAAAAAAAAAAAACCCAACAGCCAACGCCAACCCAGAAGAAAAAAGAAAAAAAAAGAAAAAAAAAAAACTGAACGGCCAACCCAAGAAAAGAAAAGAAAAGAAAAAAAAAAAAAAAAAACACAAACAGCCAACGCCAACCCAGGAAAAGAAAAAGAAAAGAAAAAGTCAAAAGTTGCGGCTGTGGGTCCCTTATGTGTGTTTAATTACAATATTGCCATTGAGTTATGAGTTATGGAAACTGAAAACAGCCAAAAGTTGTTTTCAGTTTCCATAACTTATAACTCAAAAATCAGAGAATTGAGTGATGGAAACGGAGTTATGGAAACAGAGTTATCGTTTGGCCAAACAACCTTTTTACTATGGGTCCCACCATTTTTGAGTTATGAGTTATGAGTTATGGAAACTGAGAATTGAGTCGTGAAAATTGCTTGTCCAAACAGGCTCTTAAGTTGAAAAGGATAGAAGATCACTTTCTAGCTCAAGCTACCTACAATGACCCTAAAATCATAGCCCTTCATCTTTGAGTCCTAACCTTCCAATTTCATTCAAAGTCACATGACAATAAAATGTTGAGTACAACAATAAAAAAAACATAACATAGACAAACAAAACACGAGTCTTATAATAGCTAATAGACTGAACAAAATGGACTCAGGCATTCTCTGCTCTAGCTTTGATGCACCTACATCATTTTTGCTCCATGTTTAATATGGTTGTATATTTGATATAATAAATTGTTTGATGTAGCTCTTTTGTTTGAAAATTTAAATTCAGTTTACATGTTTCCGGTGCAAACTGTGGTTAATCCATTATATCTATTTTTTGTTAGATTAAAATTATTTATGCAGCAATATTCACACAGTTTGCTATTGACACCTTTTAGTGATTTCATTTTGAGATTCTTATTGTAAGTACAAACTAATTTTTTTTGACACATTGAATTAACTAGAACACTATTTTTGATTGAATTAGTTATCATGATATGATATGTTTGAATATTCATTTTTACTGATTTTTCTTGCAGTTGATTTTGTGGTACTTTTTTTAATAATGTTTTTTCATCAACAAGTATGAGTCTAGAGTTCTTTTTTATGGCAACGGTGGCAGTCTCTAGCATGGTTATTATGTGCATGCACAGTTTTATTAGTCTTTTTACTTCACTTTCACCCATATATGTTTACTTTTGCTTAAAAAGTTTCTTAAAAGGTTTATTTACTCTTCTGCCTTTCCCCCTGCTAGGGGGTTTAATCAGTTTATTCCCCCATCAAACAATTACCTAGCATGTTCGATGAGGTAGAATCCAATATTAACGATGTAATCACCGAGATCTGGAGCCAAATGATGGCTAGTGACAATTCCGGTTTTCATTACTCTTTTTTGAAGTTTGACTACAGATGTTTAGTTAAGTTCTTTATATGACTTTTTCTTTTTTGTTTTAAATGAAAATTTATTCAGTTTTTGGTTTGAACATTCTGGATTCCACATTTAATATCTATGTGCATCAGATCCAAGTAGTCTCAAACATAAGATGGTTGTGATTTGTGAAGGATATTGTGTTTTGATTTTATGAACAGTTACTAATTGTTCAATATTTAAGATAAGTATATAGTCAAATTACACATGTTTTCTTCTGAAAGCCTATTTGTAATTATTCTTTATTTCAGCTGGAATAAAGAAAGAGTTTGCTGCTGCTAAGAAGAAAGTTGGTACATTAATGCAAGCTATATATATGGACTGGGAATAAGTTTTTAAGGTGTGGTGGGACTTTTTTGGCTGAATAGGTGGGATGGGATTCTGAATGTTAATTACTGTTACAGTTACTGATAGGCGTGATTAGGAAAGGGAGGCATACAACTAGATGTTCCAATAGCAGATTGGCATTCAATTGGTATCCTAGAACCATTCTTTTATTGTTTGATATTATGACTGGCAACCAGAATTTTTTGTGACGTAGGTTGCCTGCAATTGAATGGATAAAGGCTTCATTTTAATGTTATTCATCCTTTTTACTTTGAGCTGGCCCTCCCTTCTAATGAACTTAATCCTTCTACTTTTCAGGTTCTTCCAGGGAGCCAATGAAATTAAGTAACCAGACCCCTCACAACAATACAACTGTTCAAAATTGAGGATAGAACCAATTCATAGATTTTTCTTGTCAGTAGTGTAGCCATAGTCCAAAGTTTACAGGGTTTGACTTGAGAATGCTTTTATGGGTGGTTCTGTTTGCCTATTGAACTTTTCTTTGGTTTTGGACCTTTGGTCCCTCCCTCCTGTTTTAACCATTAATGGGTTTTTTCTTCTATTGCTTCTCTCATTCTTCCCACCAAATCTATGGCCTTCTGCTCAAACTTATAAATGCTAAATTCCCAATTTGAAACAGGAAATGTCAATTGCGTTAGCCTTTTTGGTTGGTTTGTGGGGTTGGATGATTCAATTGTCTCTTGTTGGCTATATTAATATGATGCACTGAAGGCCTAGAACGAATGTTGTAATGGTACAAGTCACAGAATTTAGCAAATTTTGTTTATTTTGATCATTCAGTTGTTCCAACAAGTGCATAAAGGGAGATTTAAAATTTGGTTCTCCTTATAATGAAAATCAACTTATGCCACTAAATTACAAGGTTATTGACGAATATAAATATTTAATTATGAATTGTAATGTATACACAGAGCTTTTAGGAAGGCAAAACTAACATCCAATAAGACTTGATTGAAGAACTAAAAGTTTCTCTATTGTGAGGGCTATATATAAATTGATTGCAGATGCCATAAGTTCTATGCAGCTCCCTTACTTTTTGTAACACAGAAGGGTCATCAGAAAATATCGCTGACAATTTGATTAGCCTATCCATATAGCCCCTCTCGACAATGGCAATCTTGTTTGTATCACTTCCTGCCAACTAATCAAATGAAACACATAAGAGGTGCTTAAATGCATCTACAAGCAGCAATAATCAAAGCAATAAAGATGTTTACTTGCTGATCAAGGTTAGAAAATTCTTTCCTTTTGGCGTCCATTAGAGACCAATTGGGCCTATGGGTTACATACAGAGAATTGTTCATCCACCATAAGGCCCATAGCCCACTATCCTCTTCGAAGGTGAGAGTTATTCCATGACTCTTCACCAAATAAGTTTGCAGAAACCATCATGATTGAACACTCAAAAGTTGAAACCAGAGACTCCACCAGATTTGTAATGAGAATTTGGTCTTGACATTATGCTTGCAATAAAGAAAATGAAAAACTACAACTCTCTTAAAATTTGGTTGACTTCATACCTTGGATACCAAAGAACAGCAAGCTTTAGCAACAACTTCTTTTTGATAACCTCTTTAGCAACAACTTTGTTGACTTGTTCATAGAATTTGACTCCTGATATTTTCATCCTGCACTAACCACTAAGAAAATATCAGGAGTCAAATTCTGTGACTTGTATCATTACAACATTCGTTAACAACATATTAATGACGTCAATTGTCTTATCAGTGTTAGTTTTTAGTTGGTTTCCAAACAGGACGTCATTAATATGTGGCATTATATATTCAATCATTCACAAATTATAATTTATCATAACAAAATTTCCCAGGAAGAACTCTCCTCTCAATATCATTTTCTTGCTAGTAAAAATCTTGTACACTTTCTAGTTATTTAAAGCCATAGAAATATTATAATAAAGTCATTTTTTTTTGGTTTTCTGATGATAAAAGCAACTCCAATTTTTATATTATAATATTTGCAACTCCAATTTTTGCAAATATTTGTGCATAACTAAAAACCTAAAATTTACATACATCACAGAGTTTCTTTGAGAAACACTTACACTTCTGTTGGAGTAAGAGATCAGGTAAATGCAAAAGCATGTATAACCAAAAGAGCAATTCTACTTAGTTTGGCAGCCAGGACTCCAAAGAATACAACCCAGCTTCAAAGCCCAATCTCACAAGTTTTACTAATCACGGAAAAAGGAAATATACATACCTCTAAAACGGAGGGAATTTCATGACAAGTAAAATGATCCCACGCAATCCATTTCATCAGTAAGCCCAATTGTCTTTCTTTTCGGTCCATTTCATGACAAGTAACGACCAAGTTTTCTTTTCGGATAGAAATTTGATTTGAGGGAGCAGGTTCTGGAACACTCTCTCACTCACTACATCCATTGTTTTGTTGACTGGTGGGTTTTTATGTGGACTAGTTGATCTTAGTCAATTTCAGGCATTTTTTCCAAAATAACAATAAAAGGCAAACTATTTTGTTAGTTAGCAAACTTTTGAAACAATTTTGCTATCTAACAATTCGAGCATGTTAGTGTCGATTTTGAGCATAACTCGAGTATAATGTACTTGATTTCCCGTTGCGCCACAACCTGAGGTGGAACTGTCCACGTAGGATAGTCACTGAAATTGAGTCCACTAGACTTGAGTTTCAGCTATGGAAAACGAGTTCACTAGACTTGAGTTCCTGTATGGTCCCACCACTACTTTTCAATCTCTTTTGGTCACGTGGATATATAACTTGAGTAATTTAGACTCGATTTTTATTAATGGAAATCGACTCTACTGGACTTGATTTTTATGAATGGCCACCAACCCTTCACGTGTCGCATGTGGGTCCCAGTTGGGACTTTTTTCCTCCTTACCTATCTCGCTCAGTCTCTTCAGCTCTCACACTCTCTCTTCAGCTCACACTTCTTCACTTACTCACAACTTTCCTCAACTCTCACACAATACTCATCTTAACAACATCCTCTCACAGGTAATGTTTTTACAATATTGGGAATATTTTTTCTTAGTTAATATTGTGGTTATTTGTTAGGTTTTTTCTTTTAAAGAAAAAATTAGAACATATTAGGAAATTTTTCGTTTTGTTTTGTATTTTTTTTGTTTTGTTTTTGTTAGTGTAAATATTGTGATTAATTTATTTGTTAGTATATTGTGATTAGTTTATTTGTTAGCACATTGTGATTAGTTTATTTGTTAGTTGTGGGGACTAGGTGTCCAAGGAAGATTAGGAATCCCACCTAGGCTCACACCAAGCGGATTTGTCCTCTTTGGGGAGCCAAGCCCGCAAGGTTTTGTTACAAAGGGGTGGGATTTGTCCCACATCGCCTAAGTATCCCTCCCACTCATGCTTTATATGCTCTTGGAGCTTGCATGAGTGTACCACTACTACACATTAGTATATTGTGATTATTTGCTAGTTTTGTTTAAAAAAAAATTAATATTATGAGTAATTATTGGGAATATTTAGTACTAAATATTGTGATTAATGTTATTACAACATTTTGGGAATATTTTTTTTTTTGTTAGTGTATATTGTGATTAAATTATTTGCTAAGTTTAAAAAAAAAAAATTAATATTGTGATTAATTATTGGGAATATTTAGTACCAAATATTGTGATTAATTATGTTATTACAACATATTGGGAATATTTGTTATTTTTTGTTAGTGTAAATATTGTGATTAAATTATTTTCTAGGTTTAAAAAAAAATTAATATTGTGATTAATTATTGGGAATATTTAGTACCAAATATTGTGATTAATTATGTTATTACAACATATTGGGAATATTTGTTATTTTTTGTTAGTGTAAATATTGTGATTAAATTATTTGCTAGGTTTTAAAAAAAAAATTGTGATTAATTATTGGGAATATTTAGTATTGAGGGAATATTTAGTACCAAATATTGTGATTAATTATGCTATTACAACATATTGGGAATATTCTTTTTTTTTTTTTTTTTTTTTGTTAGTGTAAATATTGTGATTAATAATATGCTAGGTTTAAAAAAAAAATTTAATATTGTGATTAATTATTGGGAATATTTAGCACTAAATATTGTGATCAATTTTTAGGAATATTTAGTACTTTTAGGTCTTTATCATGGGTATGAAATGGATTATGAGTTTGATACCTAAGATAGTATTTGTTAGCCGTTTTAGTATAACTTATTTCAAGATATATTTGTTTAAGATTTGTAATAGAGATTTCAATGGATGACTGGTTGGTATAATATTTTTGTTCATCATAACTTGTTTGAATGGGTTTTGAAAGTCATGCTCCTAGAATGATTTGGAATTTTAAAAGAATATGAAATTGGTAATGACTATTTTTGTATGTGATTGACTTGAGGTGAGTATATGCAAATTTGGTTGAGGTTAGTATTGTTGGCATTTCATATGCAAAGTTTTGTAATTGATGTTGATTGAGAGTTATAAGTTTGTCACTAACACAATTGCACTTGATGATCTATAGGTTGACAATGATCCATATAAATATATACTATGGTGGACCCCTTAGCAATGCCAACCCTTATGATGGATTCCCATTTCAAGGTCCAAGTATCCAGTGCTACTATATGATGATACGCCGTAAGCTAAAGACCCTGAATGATTTGAAAGTAAAAATTATGGAAGAGCTGCAAGTAAACCCTGCTTTGCAAGACATACATATTACTTTCTGTTCTCCACATGAAGTCCTCAATCAATGCATTAATTACAGATATATGACGATAATAGAAGACAAACATGTGAAGATCATGTTTAGCAAGATGCAGAAATAGGAACAAGTAGCAGATTTTGAGTTGTACGTCACTTTGGAGCCGCATGCGGAAGTCGGCGTAGAGGAAATTGTACAAACAACTACATCTCTACAATTTGCAGTCCTAGATGATCGATGCACCACATTGGGAGGCTATACACCCCATTTTCAAGAGAAACCAATAACAATTGAGAGCGAACTTGACAATAGATATGAAGATCAATTTTGTACACATCAAGGTGAATCCTCTACACTTCCAGTAGTTGAAGATGAAGATGAAGATGAAGACTATGTTGATCATGCTACCATTAATGGTGAAGATCTTGATGATAGAGATGAGTACGAAGAGAGGATTAAGTGAGACGACTTTGGGGTGTTGATGACCATGAAATTACTCCCAATCCTCATGTTGATGATATGGCTGAATGTGATGAAGATGATATGGACGCTACTATTAGAGTTTAGCATGTTACAAATACTCCCCCTGTTTATGAACCTCCTGCCTCATCATTTTATGCAAATACTTGAGAAAATATGGTTGATCCTGAAATTGTTCAGCAAGCATTTGCTTCTTCTTGGAAAGAGGACATGCATTTTAATATAGGGTTGATTTTTGTGAATAAAGAGGCGGTGAAACATGTACTAACAATTTACGCCGCAAAGCATAACAGAAACTGTATGACTAGTAGGTTGACCAAAAATAGACTGTCTATGACATGCATTGATGAGTCATGCAAGTGGTACGTTGGGGCAGTCGTGAAGCCTAAACTTGGACTATGGATGATCACATCTTATGGGGGTCCTCACAGTTGTATGCCCCTTGGCACGGCCCTTGATGGTAGAATGATGGATTGCAATTTTCTTGCAGCAGAATTTGTGCCAACGTTGCAAGAAAATCACACGGCAACAATTGATCACCTCAGAGACTTCATTAAAGCGAAGTATTATGGACATAAGCTTTCTTACTATAAGATATGGGATGCGAAACAAAAGGCTATTGCAAAGATATTCGGGAATTGGGAAGAGTCTTACCAAAGGTTGAGAAAGTTATTGTTGGCATACTTCGATCAAGAAACTGGCACCCGGTACTGGTATCACACCATACCTAGGAACGAGTTTGGTGATTCAATATTGCGCTATGTATTTTGGGCTTTCGCTCCATGCATTGAAGGATTCAGACATTGTAAGCTAGTGATCAGTATTGATGAGACTCATTTGTATGGTAAATATCGAGGGGTGTTGTTGATTGCAATGGCCATCGATGCCAACAACAAGGTTTTGCCTCTCGCCTTTGCTGTTGTGGACAAAGAGTCAGGGCCTAGTTGGGGGTAGTTTTTAGAATGTTTCAGGATTTCACTGGGGGATGTGATAGCAAATAAGGACATCTGTGTAATTTCTGACTGACATAAGAGTATTCAAAACACAATGGCAAATTGGCCTAGAGATGATGATGGACGAGTACGAGTAGTTCACAGATATTGCCTTCGACATGTTGCTAGCAATTTCAACATACATTTTCAGGACGCCACTTTAAAATCATTGGCCTTGAAAGCGGGATATGCTACTCAGGAAGCTAAATTTGAGTTGTATATGAAAGCTATCAAGGAAGCCAAGATTGAGGCCCTTAGGAAGAAATTGAGAATCGAGTGGCAGGAAAGTGAACCTGACTCATCCATCATGCCATACACATATCTAATGAAAGAGGATCTAGACATGTGGATCCAGCTACATGATGGTGGATACCATTATGGGGCTATGACAACTAATGTCTCGGAGTGCTTCAATGGAGTACTCAAAGGTGCTCGTGGCTTGCCCATTGCTGCAATGGTTGAATTCACTTGGAGCAAACTTGTCACGTATTTCCATGATTGACACAAAGAAATTAGTCATGATCTCTCAAAGGGCAAGGTGTGGAGTAAATATGCCTTAAAAATCTATATACAAAACCTACAACACACCAAGTAAATGCGTATAATAATATGAATGGTATATATCAAGTAATTACCACATACAACATCCATAGCTCCAGAGGGGGACACCATAGTCATGAAGTAAACCTAATGGCCAGAACATGTCGTTGTGGAAAGTGGCAAAATCGAAAGATCCCTTGGGGCAAGATGCGACTACATATATTGACCCATGTTATAGTTTGGAGAATGCCATTCGCACCTACTCACATGCCTTTGTGGTGCCAAAGTTAGAGTCATTGTGGAAGGATGTGGACGGTCCAAAGTGGGTGCTTGACCCAAACTTGTTGCGGGCCAAAGGTTGACTTGTGAAGTCTAGGATACAGAATGAGATGGATGGGGTCCAGCGAGAACCCGGAAGCCGGAGGCTAGATTCTGACTTGAGGGAGATTCAACAAAAGCAGAGCTGTGGATTGTGTCATTAACATGGTCTTCAGTTTGCATGGACACCCCCATCCATGACGTGAACGGACTGAAATCAAAGAGTGATAGATATAATATGATAAGGATCGAGTGTGATAGTATAATATTTTTTACACATGTAGCACCGTTTTAGCCAATAACAAGACAAAGTTTAACTAAATCAAAATCACGGTAGAAAGAGCCTTCTCTTTTTCTTATATGCAAGGTAAGGTAGCTCTTGAGTGAGAAAATTAAAATAAAATTTCTATCTAAAAAAGTATGAAACTATATACATAAAAAATATATGTCATACAAAGCTAATTTTATTTGTATAATAATTTTAATAGTTAATCACACACAAAGTTATGATAACTATTTATCATATGAATATCTATTCTATTATAATAGTTTCTTAGTACTGATTTGCTAAAGACAATATCCACTCACTATAAACTTTTAAGAATGATAATGAATATCATCATCTTCCAAAATAAGCAATTGAGTTTTGCTATAGCAAAACTTAATTGCTTATTGTGACAATTTAAATATTACATTGTCACAGTATTTAAATTTTCGTAATAAATGATGTCATATGCTACAATTGAAATTTGGGTTTGGCTTATCTCCAGTACTTTTTTAATTGGAGGTGTCATTTTATTTTAAATAAATAATAGCGAGTGCTAGTAGGTTTTAATCTCCACATTTTATTTAGTTAGTGGGTGATGTGACAGTTTCTCATTAAAATAAAAGGAGATTTCAGTTAAAAAATGACTGGAGGTAAGCCAAACCCTTGAAGTTTTTCATCAAATACCTTCAACCATACACAACAAAATTTTTTTCATTCATACTTTATTCTTTATCAATCTACATGAGTCTAGGTGCAATATTTAGCTTACTTAGTTTTTAATGAACACCAATTTTAGGTAAGAAAAAAAGAAAAAGAAAAAAAAAAGATAACAAAAGGCATGTATTATCGAATTTCCTATTAGATAAATTATAAGTTTCTAAGATTTAAACGTAAAAAATCAATGTTCTTTAGTTAATAAATAAAACACCTTATATCACCATTCAAACTTTCTAAGTATTATTACCATTTAAAACTCAAAATACATGAAGAAATTTTTGGAATGTTAAAATTTAGTAGGATTATTTTAGACATTGCACAATATAATATTTTAAGAATCATAAGCTTTGATTAGGATTTAATTGAGAGAATAATAATATGACATATTTGCTCTTTTCCAAAATATTAAGGAGAAGATTGCTTGATTTTAAAGTATAAGGAGGAATTGTGAACTACCCTAAACATAAAGGATGAAAAGTGTTTTTATCCTAAGTTTTATTTTTATTTATTTTTTGTGTGCAAAACTATGTGTTTTTACTTAAAATTGTGCGTAAATATAAAAATACAATAAAAAAATACAAAAAGTCAATCCAAGAAAATTGAATGTGAAATAGTAAATTTTGGTTCAACAAAGTTCACTAAACCAAAAATAATTTCTAGAAACATAACATAATGGTACAACATTTTCATAATACCTTTATAATTTTGTTATATTTTATTTTGACCGGTAAAGAATTTTCATTTTAATAATTGTGAAAATATTATGATGATAATAAAATGTTTTAATATTTTTACAAGAGAAATGCTATGTTCACAATATTTTCATAACAAATCTTAAAGTAATATATTGTTACAGATTGTTATTGGTAGGTAAAAAAGTAATTTTATTGGTAAGTTAAAATTAGAACCAACAATAATTTTCCACCTATGATTTGTTATGAAAGTGTTGTGAAAAATGTTGTGGATGTTGCACTTTTTTTTTTTTTTTTTTCACAATACCTTTATTTTTAATTTTGGTTGGTTATGTGGGTTCTAGTTAGCTTAACTGGTAAAGTCTCTGATGGTTGTATAAAAGATCTGGGGTTCAATTATCACCTATACCAAAAATTGATTGGTGTCTTGGTCACCTAAAAAAACACAAAAAAATATACGTTAGCAAATAATCTCTGCTTGCTGCTCTGTTGTCAGTAAGGTTGACCTTCCATGCCTAAGCAAGCAATTTCCCAAGGAGATTTTGGTGATGATTGACATGGACAAAGTGGACTTTGTAACAAAGTCCTGTTGCAGGCCCAGCCATAGCCGTGGCCCAGGCCCGGCCTGGGACTAAGTGTGGAGGCACCCATAATGGTGAAGTAAGGAGAATCAAGAATAGGAATGGAGAAGTGGTGATGGATCCGCATGATAGCTAGAGGAAAGATGAGCTTATCACGAGTCGCTGTATCCTGATACACATCGAGGACAGATGTGATGAAGTGAGAGGGAAAGTCCTCTTTAGGCTCGTTATAACCATTAAATTATAAATAAATAAACACTTAAAATGAGGAATCTAGTGGATCTCACTTCATTGGGAAGTAGTAAGAGCTAATAAAAAAAAAATTCTTTTAACTAAGAGTTGCTTAACTCTCCAAAAATACATGATTGCAATAAAAAATCTTCAACCTTAAAAAATGTGCTTCATTACTCCTATAAAAATGATAATATTCATTTGAGGGGAATCAAATTATATTAAGTTCTTTATCTCATACACACCTGTTTATATATCAACCATGAACCATCCTATTCTATTAATTACACTAAAAAAGACAGATTCGTGATGAGAAATAGTATATTTGTAAGCCCAATTATAACAAACAACAAAAAAGAAATGTAACCCTTTTTTTATTTATTTATTTTTTTAATATTATTAGTCATCTTATTAACAAGTCAAATTATGGTTGAAGGATCATAACACGATTATTAAATGGGTCGGGTTTAGGTTAAGTTACTTAGTCGAACACCCCTACCTTGACACGAACCTGACACACTAAACTGAATTGACACCCCAAAATCAACTAATGGTGTTAAATACTTTTAATGAGTTTTTTTTTTTTTTTTAAATGATTGGTTGTGTTCTTGAAAATTTTACAAAAATTATTTTTAGCTTAGCTTGGTAGCTTGTCTTTGTGCAGCAAGGGCTGGCTGTATAATTTTTCTGCTGAAGTGTAGCGTTCTGTCTTTTGGATTAACAATTGACAAACACTAAACTTGATATTTAGGATTTGCTAAATGAAAAGGAGGTTGGAAGGTTATATACCATCCGCTTCTGCTAAGGCTAAGCTAGTAAAGCTTTTTGTCAGACATGCATATTGAAATGTTCTATCATAGAACAAACAAAGTTTATTGTTCAAAATTTTCCATGTATATATACATGTTGCTTTGACTTTGAAAATAGAGCATGCAAATTGTTCCATTTATACATAAATCTCACCACACGGTTTCATGAAAACTTTGGTGGTATCTATATGCCTGTGCATCATACTTTCATAAATTGAGCCATAATTTTAATGCTCAGTACGAAATAAATTAGTGGTCTTATTCAAAGAGAACATTATGTCATTTTAATTTTTAAGCAATCTAATTATAGGTAAACTAGAATGCATCTTAGAATCAGGAAAGGCCCTCCTCGGGCTCATGACCTGTCTGGAAGACCTCGTCGTAGCCCGCTCCCTCACGGACTGATGACTACTCACTCGTCGCTTTTCTAGATATCTATTTACCTACAAGCGACAGAGGTATTCTAAGAACCTAAGTTGACGGCCTCTCTAAAAGAGTTAAACGGTCAACTAGAAAAACAAAGATCAAAGACAGGATGAAATCCTCCTCGTGTTAGAACTCTATTCATATTGGGACTTTATGGACTAGCGTTAATCGAGAGATGCAAGTTGTTTCCATTTAGGGTTTCTTGGAGACCACGCAAAGACTAGTTGAATGCCATGTGGCCTTTGGATCCGTCCATCTTCTATTCGTACTCATTAGGCCCGTTCACTATTAGCCCATTTGCATGGCACCGTCAAGTCCGACTACTGTGTGCTTTGAGGGAGAACAAAACCGTGAGAGACATGAGCTCCAAAGCGGACAATATCTACATAGTTGGGGCGGGGTCGTTACATTGACTGTACTAGACACGTCTAAATTAAAGCTCAAACATACTTCCGATGCGGTAGGGTTCAAGGCACTAGCAACAATCATCTGAAAGTCTTATTCTACCTTACCTTTGAGCTTTAATTTAGACATGTCTAGTTAAGTCATGACAATGGCTGATCCCTTTATCCAGTGCAATTCAAGATATCCATTAGGAGAAGGAGGAATCTCTCCCCGTGAGAGCCTGAATAGGTGCCCAGCATGCACAATACATCAAGATCACACAAAACTCAACATCTAGGCAGTTCTTGTGGAGATATAACCAAGAGTGTCAGCATTTCAAAGAGGGGAACTTGCCCAGAACTTTGAATCCAGAATTTAGCAAACCAAGGAACCCATTGTGGTATAATCATCTAGTACGAGCTCAAAATTATGTCAATTCGGTCCGCCGACCCAGAACCCCTCAAAATCTTACACTGGGGCAATTTATTTTGCACGGTTCCTCTGCACAAGCATCTACAAGACTTTTAAAGATAATAATAGCAATTTCGAAACAAGTTTGGTCAATACTATGCTACCATTCAAGTTCATCAGCCTCTAAGGCTTACAAATCCACATTCTTGCTAGTGTCGTCCCCCCAAAATTAAATGTGACAGTTCACAAATGTAGACAGGGTTTTGAAACCAAATGCCGTTGAAAGAAAACTAAAATGAAATCTTATAGACTGAAAGAGCAACTGCCAAAATTAGTGTGTATTTGGATGAATTATTTTTATTGGATATATATATGTGTGTGTGTGTGTGTGTGCGCGCGCGTGCGCGTGTGCAGTGGAGGAATTTTTTTTTTTTTTTTTTAAGAAACAGTGGGAAAAAAAAAATTAAAGAGAGATGTATAAATTTTTTGTGTTTTTTTGGGTTTAGAGATAGGTGTGGAATGCAATAAATAAGGGATACTAAATGAGATTAATTAGAAAAAACATATATATATATATATATATATATATATATATATGTTAATCCAAGAAAAAACTAAGTAAAATTTTGTTAGCCTGATTTAGTGGTCATCTATAATCTAATTATTAAACCACACACTGTCATACATATGTATATGTTGACTGTTTTCTTCTTGATGAAAGCAGCTAAAAAAAATATTTAACAAAATGCATAAAATTGTCATGCTGACGAGAAGAAAACACTGAATCATTATTGCCTGGAAATTAGAAGCAAGTGATTGGGTAAGGATTTTTCTAGATGCAACATCAAGAAATAATGACTGATTGAAGGGCGTAGTCATAATTTTTTGAAGTAGTTAATGAAAGTGTCTTTTGGAAAAAGATGAATATGAACATAGAAAAATTTTATTTCATGAGTCAAGATCTGAAGTGTTCATATTGATGAGGACATGGATAAAATTTGGGGTTCCAGGCTTCAAGTCCACTCATTTGAGGTAGGTTTGGGCATGAACGTAAATGAGTTACGCAAAAAATAAAACAATAGTCAATACGTTGAAACTCAAAGAAAGAATATAATTTTTAGAAGCAATCGTTAAATATATATATATATATATATATATATATATATAGAGAGAGAGAGAGAGAGAGAGAGAGAGAGAGGCCTAAAAGTATAGTGCAAAAAGAAAGACAAGAGAAAGAAGATGATGATATGGAAGAAAAAAAAAGAGTTAATACTGAGGGTTTTTTTTTTTTTTTTTAATAAGAAGAGTTAATGCCTAAACCACTAATTTTTAGATAGTAATAATGATGTTACTATGAGTGTTTTTTGATTCTTAGATCTAATATTAATAAATGGTTCACAAAATGTATAATTTTTCTGAAATTATATCAGGCGTAGCTTGAATTCATTTATATATATATATATATATATATATATATATATATATATATAAATTAAAATAAATAAAAATTTATTACTATAATTTGTTATGAAAATATTGTAAAAAATGTTGTAAATGTAACATTTTTTTTTTTTACAATACCATTATTTTTAGTTGTGATTGGTCCTAGTATGATATTTTTATTATTTTATTTTGCCCTATAAAGATTTAACACTCTAACAATTGTGAAAATATTTTGATAATTTGTTCTTTTAATAGAGTTAAATAGGCTATATTAACGACACAAAAAATTAAAATAAAAGAAAAGAAAGGACAGCGAAACAGTACTGTTCTGTTCCGCTGTCCTCCATTCAAGTGTGAATGAGTAAAATAATTTTTGATGGGCACACTTGTTATATATAGAGAAGTACGTAGATATAGATAAATCTAAAGTCAGTGTTCAGCTTCATTTAGCATCATTGTAGTCTTCTCTCCTTTTTTTTTTTTTTAATTAGCAACCTTTAGGATGTCTTCGTTTTTGTATCGACCAGCGCATGGGTTCATATCATCTCTACCACCACAACAGTTGAGAAGCTTATTGCCTTCTCCACTCCCCCATGACACACGACTTAAATCTTTGCATTTGTGATCCCTTTATTTGTCTCATTTATACCATTGAAGTATCTTAACACGGATTTTAATCCTCATGCTAGTCACCCAAGTACCATAAAGGCTTTCATTTACATCTCGATTGTTTTCTTTGTGTCTTCCATAGCTGAAGCCAAGTTCAACCTTGCAGCTGATAACATATATGGTCTTGTTTGCGGTCACATCAGCGAATTTGCAGCCATACTTGCAGTGATATTGATAGTATCTATAGGTTTTCCAGCTCCAATTACATGGTTCGATTACATTGCTTTCATGTTCGTACTAATATGTGCTTTTCTCAGCTTACTTGATTGGTTAAGAGGATGGTTTTATGAGAAAATGATGAAAGCAATGCAATTCGCACTAGAATTTCTATATGGACTCATGATGCCCGTCTTGGTGAGATATTATCGCCTTCAGCACCAAGATCGTTCAACCTTGTTGCCCATCTCTACTACCAATATATCAATGGTACGAACTCCACGATGCTATTTCAATTTCATGTTAAAAAATCATTGTTCTAATGAAGGTTTTAGACAAAAGGTTATGTACATATTTGTGAAGACCTTTTTTGGGACGTTGATTTGAGCCATTCAACAAAACTTAAGCTCTCACTAATCCCCCCCTCTCATCTCTATGAGTTTGCACGTTCTCCTTCTCTGATTCTCTCCAACTGAACCAAATTGTTTCATAGTTTTAATGATAGCTCTATTTGGTTGTCCAGTATATTCACTTGGTTTCTAATTTTGTATTATGTTATTATGATTGATGCTGAGCATGGTTCATGATCTGTTACTTTATACGTATTCTAAATCCAATGAAAGCGAGCTTATATATTCTTCGTAAGTACTGTAACATGCTCTATCACCTATTTCTTTACTTTGTCTTTCTTTCAGTAACCTTTTCTTGGGCCTTAGTGTGTTTTGAGTGAATGAGGATTTGAGGAGTTCATGTCTTTTTATTTTTTATTTTTTCAGATGCGACGACAAATTTTTGCAGAGTAGAAGGTTCTTGAGGAGCAGAAATAATAGTGGCAATGGAGAATTGTAGCTCTGATGGTCTTATCCTGTTGAATTTTAGATTTGTTTAGCTTGTAATTTCTATTTAATTTGTTGGCTTGATGTAAATGTAATGGATATATAATAGAATGTGAACTTCGAAGTATAATGCATTTGGGATTTTTTTTTAAAATAAAACTTTGTTTTATTATTTTATTTTATTTTATTTTTTGATAAGAAAGAAAACCATGTTGATATGCCAAGTTCATTTTGAAAAACTAGAAATATAAATTTGGGTCCTAGGATGTTTGGTCCAAATGTATGAATATGACGGCCAGCTATTATGTGATGATAACTCGTACTGAAAATCTTTTGCTTATTAGAAAATTTATATGAATTAATTGTTGGTTTTAGATAGAACCATATTCATGAAAACTTTTTTTTTAAAGAGAATCTATTCATGAAGAACTTTTTTTTTATAGAAGGAATTCATGAAGAACTTTTTGGATGTTTATAGAAGGAATTCTTCTTTTATTCTTTCTGGGTTCCTATGCGGTTGAAAGTTAATTAGTAATAGAAATTTTTTTTTTTTTGAGAAGATAGTAATAGATACATTAATGTATTAAGAATTTGGTCATATAAGAGGAGTCAAACTTTGCCTAAATGATTAATTTCCTTTTCTGCATATAAAGAAGTGTTAAATATTCTTCTCAGAAAGAAGAAAAGAAAAGTTAAAATTGGACGTAGCAAAATACGAAGGTGCAGTTTTGCTCTAAATTCCGTTTGATGGTAAGATAAGTGCCCGCAAAATAAAAACTGTATCCTCCAACTTTATTTAGTTTTTGGCCCCCATATTTAAAAAAAAAAAAAATCTTTATTTAGTTTTCTTTTTAAGTGTAACAATTAATGGGGTTAAGCAACGTGATGAAATGAATTGTATATTGACTTTACGTACATTTATTTGACATAGCAACATACTCAGTTCAGAATCATATTAGATAGAAGAAAACAAATAAAATTTATTACTTATTACCATGATAATTATAATGTCCCTTTCATGTGTCAATTATCAAACCAAAAAAAAAAAAAAAAAAATCGAATCACTTCTACCCGGACACTTTAAATTTCAGAGAGGCCTTGCAATATTTCTTTAGGTGAAGAAGTTTCCTCCTGCCTCAAGAAAAGGTATGAGGAATATGAATTTATATCATAAAGAAACACTTTAGTTTCTCTAAATTATGTGAATTATATATTAGTTTAAAAAATGAACTTTGACATACATTGTAAATCTAGTTACAAGAAAGTCTAGTAAGAGCATCGTAACTTAATTGACATCGGGAGATGCACAAATTATTTGGGGGTCTAATAGAGAAATGGTTCGAGTTATGATTTTAGCAACATGTTGTAACTATCTCAAAAAAAGAAAAATACAAGAAAGTCTTGAAAAAATTTTCCTTAAATGATTCTTATTGAATTATTGAATATTCCTGGAGTATTATAAATGTGTACTCCTCCTACTCACATGAATTGTGGATTCTATCATAAATTTAATTAGTGAGACCCACAGTTATGTAAGATGAGGGAGTACACATTTATGATACTCCGGAAGTACCCAATAATTACCCAAAATTTACATATTACAAGAAAGTCTTGAAAATGATTCCTTAAATGATTCTTGGGTTATCACTATTGAAGTATATTTGAACCTTAAAAATGTTTCTATAATTACATGAACAATTGGACTTAATCTGTTAATTAGCTTAAAATTGACTGTATATATATATATATATATATATATATATATATATATATATATATATATATATATATATATTAAAAGCAAAGTTTAGAGAAAATCCAATTATATTTCAATTGAATTCTCAATTTTGCACCACATGTTCCATTTAATTTTAATTTTTTTTTACCAAATGAATTATTGAGTGTAAAAATCGAAGGGTCCAAATCCAATTAGATTTTAAATTGGATTTCAATTGGAGTCTAATTTTACATCATGTGTCCATCTAGTTTTTTAATTTTTGTAGTAGGTAAATTATTTGGTGCAAAAATCGAAAAGCCTAAATCCGATTAAATTCTAAATTACACACACACACACACACACACACAATGAAAAACAATTACATCTTTTTGAAATATATGTTTTAAAAAAAAAGTGTAACCTAATATCATGTATAATTAATAATTTGAATATCTTCTAAAAAAATGTATAACTTGAACTATGTAATTGTGATTGTTTCTAATTCTACCCGTACATATGCACAGAGTTACACACTAGTTGAGTGTAAAAATCAAAGAGTTTAAATTTAAATAAATTCTAAATTTGAGCCTAATTTTATGTCACGTGCCCATCTAATTTATTAATTTTTGTGGAAAATGAATTATTTGGTGCAAAAACCAAAGAGTTTAAATCTATTTAAATTCTAAATCATATATATATTAAAAGCCAAAAATCAAAGAAAATCCAATTAGATTCTTAATTTTGAGCCATGGGTCCCATCTAATTTTTAATTTTTGTGTCAAGTGAATTATCTTTTATGTAACCTCGTACATATGCATGTGTACAATTAAAAACAATTACAATTACACTGTTCAAATTTTACCTTTTTTTTAGAAGAGATTCAAATTATACATGTTATTAGCTTATATATTTTTTAAACCATACATTTCTAAAGTATGTAATAATTTCTCGTTAGTTTATATATAAATTTAATTTAGCCGGATCTAAATATTGGCTAGATAAGCATCCTATAGTAAGAGGAGTAGTTATAAACCCTGTAGACCATCTTCATGGGGGTTTTGAAGGGAGGGCCTCAATTGGTAGAAAAAACCTGCTACCGCTTGGGATTATCTTGCACTTGGAAGAAGAAGTAGAAAAAAGAATAAATATAGTGATAATTGGATTCTTCTTCGCTATAGTAAACATGATAGGAGAGAAAATAGAATTTGTTTCTTCATCTTTACAAAAAAAAGTAAAAGAAATAGGAGTTATTAAATGTGACATGACACGGAATTTACACTCTTCGATTTTTGCATTCGATAATTCACTTTGTTACAAAAATTAAAAAATTAGATGGCCACATTGCCCAAAATTGGTGTCCAATTGAAATTTAATTTAGGATCTAATTGGATTTCGACTCTTTGATTTTTACACTCAATGATTTACTTGGTACAAAAATTAAAAATTAGATGAGACGCGACGCAAAATTGAGAATTAAATTGAAATCTAATTGGATTTTCTCTAAATTTTGGCTTTTAATATATATATATATATATATATATATTTATTTATTTATTTATATAATTCACTTGGAACAAAAATTAAAAATTAGATAGGACATGTGGCGCAAAATTAAGAATCTAATTGGATTTTCTTTGATTTTTGGTTATATATATTAGCTTACACCTTTTTTAAATCATACATTTTTAAAATATGTAATTTTTTCTGTATATATATATATATATATATGATTTAGAATTTAATTGGACTTAGGCTCTTCAGTTTTTGCACCCAATAATTCACTTGCCACTCAATTTTGCTCCACATATCCAATCTAATTTTTAATTTTTGTACCAAGTGAATTATTGAGTGTAAAAATCGAATA